>JAAGOF010000041.1:637727-913212 GCA_010645155.1 Tigriopus japonicus | reverse complement strand
CGTCTTTCGTAAATTTTAAGGAACACATCAAAATTCAAATGATTTTTCGGAAAGAAAAGATTACCGCGATCTTTCAGGCTGGATTTATCCTTCGTCAAAGACATATAGGATTCTAATGCAGATCATTGACGTATGTGTAAGGATGTAATTATGCATGGCTAGAAGGTTAAGACGATGTCGGACAACTGAACAGTAATGTATTACTAAATAGGATCTGTGGCTGATAAAAAAAATGAATTTCTCCCAATTTGCCAATTATTCGCACTCAGACATTTGTTTGTTTTTCCTTATTACAAAGGATTGACAGAAAAAAGATGTCTTATATGCCATCACCACCCAAAACCTCCTTTTTGAATCAAATAAAATCTCTTTCAAGGGAAGCGTTATCAATCAAAACACTAACTCTATAAAATTGGGTAGAGCCTCTGCTATTAAGTTATTAACTAGAGGCTTTATATACAGGAATATTAAACCTTTAGAATTAAAAACATAGTTATCCCTAAAAGCAGGTCATACAATTTCAACTTTGAAATTAAACAAGCATAAATAATTCAAACAGGCTTGAACAGGAATTGCTAAGAGTCATTTGAAACCAAGTAAAACTGTAAAACAAATGAACTTTTACTGGATGTAATGTAGAGACAAAATTTGTGCACTTAAAATTATTCGCTCAAATGTGGTCAGTTTTGGCAACACCGAATAAGGACATGCAGCTGAAAACTTGATGGGGATGGTTGGAGACCATGAAATATGTGCAATCCTTATTTTGAAAGAAAAGTTAGGAAAGGAGCTGAAGCATAATTAAAGCTCGTTGGTTTTTTTGTCACTTTTCAATACTCTTTAGAACCCACAAACACAAAATCGATTATAATTTCGAATACCTTAAATAATGGCACATCTATACGTGTCAACGCATTCCGCCCTGCTTGCCAAATCAGCCAGACTAAAGCTTGCACGCTATCTTGTGATTATAATAGGCCGTGTGTGGTATTCTGTAATATATCCTTTGTTGGATCATCCTTGGTTCTATGTCAGTAGGAATAGAGTCTCACGATTCAAAACGTGGAGTGTACACAGGATTAAGAGACCCTGTCCATGTAGTAACTTCTTTCACTTTTTATGCAAGTTTTATCAGTGTTTTTGGTATTTCTTTTTCATTTCATTCTAGAGCAATTTATTCTAACTTCAAAAGTTGTGTTCTTGTAATGCACGAAAATTGTCACAACGGTGTCCAAAAGTCCACATGTCTGAAAGCTTCCCCAACTCCTTTTTGAATGTCTGAAATTGGTCGCTCTGATTTCGTTGACGGCCCCTCTTGTCTTCTCCTTTTCCCCTTTTTCTCCTTCCTCATATGCAGAGGGTGACTAATTTTGAAACTGAAGCTGACATTTTAAACTTGTAATAACTTTAAAATGAGGCAAAAATATCGATGTCTTTAAAATCTAAGACTGTTTTTTGAGACAATAATTAACAACTTGCTGTTAGCTACTGCCAATTTTAAGTCACTGGGGATGTACGAGAGGCATTCAAACTTAGCAAAGTGAAGAGCATATTTTCGGAATTTCTCTACATTCCGTAACAGGAAATGCTATAAATGCCGCTGGAGTTCGTTGCTTCAAGTGAGCGTTTCAAATCATACCGCTAGCGCTAAAACAGGGCCGTTGGCTGTGCTGAGTTGATCAGCCCATTTTAGCGAATCCAAGTTTTTCCCATTAAAGTGTTCATTTGATGATTTTAGGACCTTGGAAACAATCGATATTTCACGTAAAGATGCCTTGCCTGGAATTGGGTCAATAACATGCAAAGTTCTTTTTTAGGATGCTGAAATGAAAAGCAATTAATTAAGCCTTCTCCTATTGCAAAAATTAGGACTTATTATTGATCCAAACAATAATCTAAAGATTCTTACTTGTTCCGTGGATTCCAAAGAATCATTTCAATAATTCAAAATGTTTCCAATACAGAGAAGTTAACCAGTTTTAATATTTCTTTCTGGCAATATATGATTGTGTATGTCCCATTTTCTGACAAATAACATGAGCATATTAGAAACCAGGTGTAAGCAAAAGTATCAATACGTTATATATATCGCAATTAAGGACCTAGAATCGTTGAATGGACGCTTAAATAGGAAAAAACATGGATATGCCAAAATGGGCTGATCAATTCAGCACAGCCAAGGGTCTGTTTTAGAGCTAGCGGTATGATTTAAAACGCTAACTTGAAGCAACCTTTTGGCTTCAACCTCTCATTTTAACCAGGTTGGCTGGAGAAAAAGGAAAAGCAGTCAAGTAGTTAAGCGGAAAAGCCACGAACAAGCAAATTATCCAAAACTTTTCAACTCACTGCATACTGTAAGTGGAACTCCATTTGAGCCAGAGGTCAATCCTGCGTTTCGTCCACAAAATCTTTGTCGAAGCCCCTTGGTTCCAGATTTATTTTCCGCAAATGGCAAGCTTACGCAATCATATCCTTGGAGGTTCCCGTCCATCAACGTATTCAAAGAGTCGCGGGTGTTGGAACCGCAACAAAAACTGCCCTATAAGTATGAATAGAACAAGAATAAAAAGTAAACATTTTTTGAATGGGATTTTGTTTTGTCAAGATCGTGCTTTGGTAAAATTTTGCACAAACGTTTGTGATAGTTTACTTTGCACGGTGGGCAAAATTTGTTTTTTGATGTAAATGAAACTTTTCTAAATCTTTGAGTTAATTGATCTTTAAATTAGTCGTTGATATCCATGAAGTAGCATCCTTCTGAGGTTTTCTCATCCTTCTTATTGTTTTCCAACCGTATTTACGTTAATGAAATATCACAATTCAAAAAGAAAAGTAACGGACGGGTTTTGTTTGCAGCAAAGCCATTTGAACAATTTTTCTAGGCACTTTTCGAGTCAAACTAATACTTTCACTTTTATTTTATTTTAGCCTATTGGGAGAAGTCTGTGAAAAGGTCGTTCTTGAAACCACGATAAAATGAAAAAATAACTGCAATTGAAAGGTTCTTACATATTCCTCATGTTTTAAGGCAAAATATGTTACCTGAGTAAGAACACCACCTCCAGAGAAAGTTGTGCCTAAAGTAAAAATAGCTGATATAATCTTACTGGGTTAAAAAGAAATCCTTTTGTGGATAATGACACAAAATCACTAGAAATCAAGATGTAGACGAATGAGTTACTCAGACTTAATTTCTCACCAGAGACGTCAAAATCCGTGTTCATTTGTGTCGTCCAACAAATCCTATAAAAAAGGTTTTGATGCGCTTAAATTATGTTTTCTAACCCCGATCTAAACAGACAGAAGCAAAAAGTGCGAAAATATTTTTGCAAGCTGAAATTCTCTATAACCCTTAACTTTTCCTTTTTGTAATGTTCTTACATAACTTTTTCTTATTCTAGATCATGTAAAATGCATCCCATTCATGCAAAAATAGTAAAAAAAAATGCAACATCTTCATGCCAGAATATTGTACTTTGATATCTTTATGGCTGGATACCGGATTTGAAATATCCTTTATAACAAATCAACTTTTCAATTTTCCCCAGTTTTTATCGATTTTGAGTTCTTTTGACGAAAATGAATTTTTAGAGGCAATTTGATTGACTTTTACAGAAAAGCACAAATTCATTGAAGTATTTTACAACTTTTTCATTGAATATTTTTTTATTTAAGCATCTTTTAGGTTTTAGAACCTTGAGCAAAACTTCCGAGATGGCCAAAGGTTTTTTAGAGTGTAAGGCTTTGGTCGTCTGGTTTTTGGAATCACAAAGTGAATTCATCAAAAATCTATCTAAATGCCTTTGGACTGAGATGCTTAGACAAACGTTGTTGTTGTTGTTAACCTAGATAGTCCTCGTCTTCTCTAAAGCAATGACACTTTCGGCCCTGAGAGTCCTTGCTTGCAATCGAAAACGTGAAGGATCAAGTGGAACAGAAGTTGGTTGTCGTGGGTAGAGCACTATAAACCAAGAGTACGATTATAAGGTGCGCTATATAGTGCATTTCATGCGGCAACAGCTCGCAGTTCCGTAGTTCACATATTTTTGAATATTGCAACGGTCATTCATCACTTTTGAACAAATTAAAGGTTCTAAAATGCTAATGGCGGAACTCCAAATAGTACTGTATGTGTTTTACTGTTTTTCTGATGAATTTTGGCATAGATCATTTCTGAATTACCTTTTTAGTAGTCATATTTCCATGCCAATTTGAAAGGGATTTTACCAATGATTGCAACCAAAAACCACCACAGGTCCATTAACAATACTCAATCAACATTTGAGGCACTTTGATTTGTCCAAAACTGATGGTTGACCGTTGCGATCTTCAAAAATATGTATATCATGGGAACTGCGAGCTGTTGCTGCATGAAATCCACCAGATGGCGCACTTTATGGTCGTACTCTTTTTATAGGGCTCTAGTATTGGGCTCAAAAGGTCTATTAGTGTTGGTTGGTGCACATTGCATAACCCGGTCAAAAATAAAAAAATGGTCAGAAAAATCAAATCCTGTTGCGTTTTTACTTGCTAGAAGCTTTATTGTAACTTACCATTTCTCAAAAATATTTACATGATGCCCATTTCCGTATTTATTGGTAATTTGGATACAACACTCTGAACTGGAATGACCTTGAGAACATCCATGAGTGTGGAAATCTATTAATACAGAAATATAATGGCAGTTTTTAAGTGCTTTGGAATTGGTCCCAATTTCCGTGAAAAGAGTGTTTATTATTTATTTTTTTTCTTTTTGCTCTTTTCGATTTGATTTTCAATATTTTGGCAAATATTATTCAATGTTAAAAAGTTGTATCTCAAAAAGCATTAATTTCAAATCCGATCTCTATTCATGGCAAATCAAAGCCCGTGTTAAGCCAAATCAGGAACCACTGTACTTAAGGACAAATTTTAAAAAAATACACCTTGGGTCTGATAATTGTACCAAAGCGTGAGGTTTTTGCAACAAATAAACTGTTCCGTTGAAATTTTATTGCACTGAATGGATCCAGGGTGTATTTTGAGTTATCCTGGGTTGAAACATCCTTGGCCCCATTATCAACTTAAAACATCACATTCCAAAAAAATGACATTTTAATGTCACTCGATGAAGTTACATTTGAGCCCTGAAAAATATATAGCATCTTTAAATCTTACTGTACCTGCACGCATTTCGATTCCGTCTGACACACATCACTTGGTTTTGATCGGCCAAATGTCCATTGCCAAAATTGAAAGACTGCACTGTTCCAGTTCCCGTGACACTTGTGAAATATTGGATGCAGCCTGAGGGAGCCAAATTAGGCGAATTACATTCATATTGCGTTACCTAAAGACAGGAATCATGAGTGCTTTTCTGGAACTACATTTGACAAGGATTTTTTTTTAAATTAGAATTCATATTGCAAAGACAAAGGGCAAGCAAAGAGCAATAGATGTAATGTCCTGGATGACTCAAACCAGGATCACTTTCGAAATACGGCTTAGGGCCAAGCAAAACAATGAAAACTCAGCGGAATAGCATTTTTTGTGAAAACCTCACATTAAAATAGAAAGATTTGCTTTGCAAAATTTAGTGAATTGGACACAGCGACCAAAATCATGTCGATTTAAAACACAGGATCAAGGAAAGAAACGGAGCTTTTCCTTTTTCTTTTTAGTAAATCTAATAGATTTTGGTCGGGTGTGAGCAGTCCAGCAAATTCTACCTGCCCTTGCCTTGGATGAATCCAAAAGGAAGGCAGAAAAACAGTTCCAAGCAAAAATACAAAGTATTATAACAAAGATAATAGAGTGAACGACAAAACAATCATTTCTGAAATAAAAGATCATTGTGATCATCATCATCATCATCATCACAATTGTGTTTAAAATCTGGGTGAGTTTTATGTTTTATATATTTCCTAACACCAGGAAAACTTGAAATTTACTTAGGATTGATCCATAAATCCTCCTGAGTTCAGCTTTGTACAGCACAGTGCTCTTTCATTTTTGTGTTTTTTTTTATTTTCAATGGCTTGCCGCCCTTTTGTGTATATGTTTGAAATCTGTCCTAATTTTCCATGATTCATGATTATTTGAGCAAGGAAAAAGAAGTAGAAAAACAAGGAAAAAAGTTTATAAAAATAAAATCAATGTCAAAAAAGTATAAGAAAAAGTTGGCAAATTAAAGCTTTTATGCTTAGTCAAGTATGTCTACGTTACAAAAATCCTTGGAAATCTGCAACCAGGTAGCACTTCAATGTGTTGTAATGAGTACCATGCATTTTTTAATGGGGAAAGTATAGATAATTGTAATTTAATCAAAGCCAACTCTTATTTAAATGAAAGCACACAGATGACTATTGTTTACAAAACTCCATTGTAAGGCTGAAGTACTATTGTAGTAGTAGTAGTATTATATTATAGTTCATTTATCATATTTGGTAAATAAGCTAAGTTTTCAACTGCCTCAGTCTTATTCCTGCCAATTAACTCTCCATTGAATGAACTATATTCGTGGCAGTGTTTTGCTCAACTATAAGAGTTGTAAACAATTACATCATTGCGGCTAAAGAACTTCCAAGGACCTACCGTAAATATCTTGGAGGGCTCCAAGATACTTACCAAAATTACAAAATACTAGAATTCAATTTTAGTATTTTTTGGTCTTACAACGCCATCTTTTGTACTCTTTTAAAAGCTTGTTTTGAAAGAAATTTTGAAAACTTGTTACAGAGAAATGAGTTTGTTTTGAGAAAATGACATGCACAAAGAATTATTTATTTTCAGTATGTCAGAAAAGTGTGCAGAAGCTAATATAAAATGTTTGTATGGTTTGAATTCACGTTAGTAAAATTAGTGGTGAAAGAGATTTTAGAGGTCAAACATGTAAACTTTTGTTATTATCCTTGGACTTGAAAAGCAAAAGTAAAACGGAAAGAAGCCAAAAAGTGCGTTAACCTGACCCCCAAAAGCGGCAGAATTGCGCAAAAGCACAAAATGTAGAAACATATGTTGCAGTGAGATGCAAATGTGGCTATTAAGGGGGGAAAAATTGAAGGAAAAAAGTCATTTCTATCAAAAAGGGCAAAAAAATAAAAAATAAATATTTTCTAATTTTTTACTTTTTTATCCTTGCTCTAATGATTATGTTCACCCTACAAGTTTAGCCAGTCAGTGGCACGAAAGAAGCATCCTTGACATAGTTGAAATTTTTTTCATAGACTATTGGCCAAAATAGATTTAGTGCTACTTATACAACATTTTTCAATCAAACTCAAAATATGGAAGTTAACCAACTTTTTACCAGTATTTGAAATGCCCGTCTGATTGTTGAGTGTCCAAGTTGAAAAGAGAGAAAGTTGCACGCACTATTGGCATCAACAAACACTGAAATAGGAAAACAGAAATATTTACTAATGTACTAATTGGAAATCCTTTGGAATATTGGCAGTTAACCAACTTCATCGAATTTCCTGCCAAATTCTTTGAATATAAATTTCTGCAGGTGTTGGCTTAATGGGGTGGCAAAGTACTAAAAAAACACCAATTCCCACGGATATTCTTGGAGATTTTGTGACGACAAACACGAAAAATTAATAAAAAACTAATCTCAATCCCTGATTTTGGCATACCTCAAGAATAACTCTTCCAATCCAAGTTGAGGAACAAAATAAACAAAACTAGTTTGTTCATTTTCTATTTCCAAAAAGATAGGTTTTGTTAATTCAACTTGTCGAGATATTACTTTCCTGAAGAAAAAAGTAATTATGTTTCGTAAGAAAACAATCGCCCTCACTGGAAACTGCACCTAGTTAGGTGTATTTTACAATATAACTTTGTTAACCAAGGTACCACATCATCCTATGTTTGTATCAGAAAATCATATTTAAATTACAAAATTCGAGATAGCAAAATCATTTGTTTATTGCATCATTCATAAAGCAAATTTCCCCCCCCCCAAAAAAAAAAAAAATAAAAAAAAATTATAGGAGTTAAAATCAAGTTGATCCTTACACCACCCTCAAAAATCATTTTTTCTGCTCAATGTCCCCGCAAAGCTTCCAAAATTCCAAACAAATTGCAAATAACTAATCAAAATGCAAAGTAATGCAAATAAGCGCTTAAAATACAAATAAATGCTCAAACAAGTTTTTTGCATTAGATTCCCAGGCTTGGTGATAACACTAACCGTGTTGGTTGGTATTTATGCCACAAATAATGGGTGGAGTGATTCCAGATCCACTAGAAACTTGAAATCGGTCCACTTGGCATTGACCAACAATTGCATTTTCAATGGCCATAGCTTGATCACTTGGATTGCCATTGGCTAGTTTGATAACGGTGGTGGAATCAGTAGAAGGTCCAGCAATTTGAAACTTTTGAAAGTCCAGCCTTAACTGAAATTAGACCCAAGCAAGAGCTACTGAATTTCACTGGACTGGGAGGCTAAGAAAAAGAATCATGATTTCCAGTAGGAACAAATCAACTAACTACATTCTTCTGCAAATGAGACCTTGCCTTTGTTGACTTGAATATGTATTTCAATTTTCAGCCCAATCGAACGTCGGAGTCAAAGGTTATGCTCTGTCAAGAAGCACAGAAATCATGGAGTGGGAGGATAACAATGAGAATTATGATTTCCAGCAGAAACGAACCATTTGCGTTCTTCTGCAAATGAGACCTGGCTTGCATTGAGAAAAAAACGTATTTCAAATTTCAGCCCAATCGAATGCCGGAGTGAAAAGTTATGCCTTCTCAAACTTATGTACTGAAGAGGGCATAGAATGAAGGAACTCGCCCTTTTTGTGGCAATTGTTTTACCACAAAAGGGTGAACTCATTAATTCTATGCTCTCTTCAGTACATAAGCCAGAGAAGGCATAACTTTTCACTCCACCTTTTGGTTGAGCTGAAAATTGAAATACATCGTCTACTGAAAACAAGTAAGGTCTCGTTTGCAGAAGAACACAATTAAATTAATCCTTTTGGAAATCATAATTCCCACCATTAGCCTCACACTCCGGAAATTCAGTGCTTCTTGGCCCAAGCTATGCTTTGCTTTTTACTTTTTAAAAGACAGAAAGTAGAACTAGAATACATGTGACATTTGCGGATTTTTTACAATTCTTTCCAATGTTTTACTAGGTTTAATTATTCCAATTTCTCATTTGTCTGACTTCTTAACAGGACTCATATTTCAATGTTGCTTCGTGCTTACTTGGCAAATATCGTTGTTAACTGGACAAATTGTAGCGGTGCATTCGCCAATTCCTTTTGGAGTATTTGTGTCACTGAATATGGTTGTATTCTCGAAAGATGTCCCTCCACAAGAAATTGTAACTAAAAAGAAACAATCAATAATGTGAATGAAAAATTGCCAAATATAGAGGTAACAATTTGATCACATTGTTTTTTCCAGGGAAATGGAGTAGAAATCGCTTTTTCAATTGGAAACTTGCGAATTAGACAAATATTATTCAAGACTTCTAACTTGTGCCAACAAATTGGAAAACAACTTGGTGTATTGTTATGCCATTATTGGAAAAATGTTGCATAGCTAGCTTTTTCTCACCAACAAAGTGGTTACTAGATGCTTTTGATTAGAAAACAAGGGCATTAATAATTCCTATTTTGTGATTTAATAATGAAGATTAGTTTTAATTGCTTGATTTATTTCAACCCATTGCAAAATATTTTCTTCTCAAAAAAACGCTCACAACATAATTTGAAACAAAGGGTACTTACAAGTGCAGCAAACGCCAAATCCATTTGCACACGTTCCAATAGTAACCCCTCCTCGAGTTGCGCATTCTTGACTAGTATAACAAGTACCAGACACACTTCCAGTTCCATTGCAGGGTCCGTTGGCAAATCTAGAAAACAAACAAATACACTATAATCAAAGTCGAACGAAACAGAAACGTGAATGTCTGATATGGAGAAGAGTTAAATCTAAGATATAGTAGACTCTCGTAATAGTGAGCTATTGGTTAGCAAAAAAAGTCAAAATTATATCATATCTAGATTAGAGAGATATTTTGATGAAATAGACTCAGAACGTTCACTATTTTATTTTTACATTTTCTGCATCCTGGTTTAGTGATAGTCTTGCAATTCTTTGGTTAAAAAACTATATTAGTGCAGAACAGTTGCTCTAACCTTAAGGGTTTTTAAACATAAACATGAAGTTAAAGTTTGTCACCAAAATATTGGGTCCTTTAATGAGCAGCTGACTGGGAGGTCACAGTACATATGAGTGGAATGTCACCTTAGTAAAACAACTCCAAATATTGAACACTGACACAAACGTTTGACATATTTTCGAACTTCTCAATGTATATTGGACACGTAAGAACAGAAAATTTGCGTATTAAATCTCAAAGGTTGCACGTGTTTTCCATTTCACTGGTTGCGCTTAAAGGACTCTATAGAGTTGCCAAACATTATCATTATTAGGGCCGGGAAAAATATTTGCAACAAGTGACTAAATATTCAATGTATATTTTCTTCAACAGCCCAAAATATTTGGAAAAAGACGGATATTTAAGAAATATTTTTTTGACAAGGCCATTTTTTGGTATTTTTGTCTGTGTGCACCGATTTTCCATATTTGTTTCTGGTGAAACAGGCCGCTTTTGGGGGCAAACTTGACATGTAATTGATTTAAACAATACAATTTTCAATTTGCCTCAAGAGATGGCGCAGTTTTCGTCTATGACAATAATTTTGATTGCGAATGTCCAATCTTAGTATAAATGCCATTTTGTAGAATTTTTTGTATTTTGGGTTCATTTTGGGAAGGCTCTTTTGAGCATTGGTCATTCATTTATTTTCCTCAATTTTGCCTGAAATATTTTTTTTGACTAGAATATTCGTGAAAATATTTATTTTTTCCTTGAAACAGCAATAATATTTAAAAAATCGAGGAAAAGTGGAGAAATATTTTTAAAATATTCTATATTTTAAAAAAATATTTCCGGGCCCTAATCATTATCTTTGGTGGTTCAATTTTAAAGCCAAATGTTTGCCAAATTATGTACAATGAAGGTGAAATTTCAATCACGAGTAGCAAATAATATTGCCTGTTGTTTCGTTCCTTTTGGAACACCCAGTAGAATTGCTCATCAAATCAGTAGTGAATGATGACATTAAATGTACCCTTATATTGGTTAAGTTGTTATGCTCACTAAATCAAAAGGTTCCCTTTCTTATGTCTTCAAACTATTTCCAGAGTCATGTGTACTCACTGAACCACTTGAAAGATTGAGACTAAAAAACATAAACGTAGTTTTAGTGGTTTCAATGAAAGCCATGCCTCCGAAAATTAGATAAAGGATTAAAATAAGCACACTACTTACATTGTCTTCCATGCTGATTATTTTTTGTCTTTGGTATTTCTGATTCGCCGTGAATGTTATCAAAGTTGTTGAGAACAATAGCAAGAGCTGCTAAAGTGCAAGGTAAGTTTTGGAGCACCATTCTAAAACAAAAGGATAAGTTCCAAATAAACCTAAACACGAAAAAAACTACCCTTTCGTTGGTAGAGCGGGACTTAAAATGAAAAACTAAAGTTTCAAACATATGTGTCGGTAATCCAGATGTGGCTAAAACAAGCACAGGCATGAAAACCTATTCTTGGCGCCATTTGTCCCGATTTGCTCACGCGTGAATAAAAAAGAGGAAAAGTCGTTCATCAAAGTTGAAGACAATGAACAAGTCGATTGAAAGGTCTTAACAATTCAGAGCAGAAAACGTTACAGGTTTGGGCATGATTCGAGTTCAATCGGATGTTTTTAAGCTCCTTCATTGTTTGAAGTAGCACAATCAAGCAGAAGAGTGCAGTCATAAAGTGCGCCATCTTGTGTATTTTATGTGGAAACCGCTCCCACTTGTTTTTATTTGAAGATAGCAACGGCCACGCATCAGTTTCGTACAAAATTAAGTACCTCAAATATCGATTGGGCATTGCTAATGGACCAGCAATGTTTTTTGTCGAATTAATAGGGATTTTTTTTGTAAGATTGGCCAGAAAAGCTTGTCAATTGAAAATAATTTTAGGTGTGATCAATACCAAGATTCAACTGAAAACACTTTTAGATCCATTTCTGGTCCCCACTTTATTATTTTTGGGTATGCTTGAACTTTGTTATCTGCAAATGTATAAGTATCATCGAAAGTGCAACGTGTTGTTATGAGAAAATCACTAGATGGCGCGCTTTGTGACTGCGCCTTTGTATTGAGGATTTTAAACCAAGCTTAAAAAATTCGCCAATAGATGGCGTGACAGAGGGGGCAAGTGCTAAGCACTTAGCTCACAAGTCTTTTCTCTTTACTTGCCCAACCTTCCCCGCTATCTAATGGCGAATTTTTCAATCTTGGTTTAAAATCCTCTATTGGTATTCGTTCATGATCAGCTAGTTGATCATAGGTGTCCTAATTTGTAGTAGCATTCATCATGTTGACATAGAATTTCAGAAGCAAAACCGAAAAACCGAAACTGAAATCAGCAAAGTACAATTATATGTATCCAAAACTCATATCAAGATTCTTATTACGCATGGTATGGAATAAGGGCTTTTGTTAAAATCGAAATAATTGAGTTTCAGTGTTTTTTCCGAGACAAGTTCATTTTTTTTTCAAACTTCATTCTTTATAATTAGAGGGTGGATAAAGAAGGAAAAATGTCCAAAAAAAGAGGTTTTGGTTGAAAATACGGTTAAAAAAAATTCCCAAATGCAAATGAACGAAAAAAAGTTTTTTTTTTTTACAAAAAATGACCCAAAAAGTTTTCCCTCATCAATTTGTCAATTGATTGGGCAAAATATATTTTTTTTGTTGTTTTTTTAGCCGGGATTCTTTTTCTCGATTACAAAATAAAATATACCTAGAAAAGTATATCACCAGGAAGCCAGAGAGGCCGCGCGTACTAATGTGTTCCTTTAAGAGCCTTAAGTGCTTCCCCAGACGGCGTAGGTTCGAATCCTGTTGGGGATCGAATTGAAGCTGTCGGGAGAAATCCTTCAATTTACAGGGAATCGCATTCCTTGTAGCGGTAGTAAAAAATCCGCAAAAAAATAAATAGCGATCTACAAAAAAATTGACATACTTTTTTGGGTCGAGTAAAAAAAAAAAAAATTGGGGTCGGAAAAACATAACAAAAAGTTTTTTCTAACTGAAATTTCTTCAAAATGCAAAAATAAGTTCAAAATAAATTTCAAATCCCACGAAAAGTGTTTTTGGGCGAAAATGTCCAAAATAAGTTTTTTTAAGTTTTAATTTAAATTTTTTTAATATTCGCTCTATTTATAATTCATGTTTGCTTTCTGTCAATCACTTGCCATTACCTTTCGTCCAAAGGTTTTCCCGACCTGCTAACGATAAGTTTGAGGTGGATCAAATTACATCTAAATAGTGAACGTGATGATAATCAGTATAATTAATCTATTTTTTGATTAGATCCCATCCTTTGTGATATTAAAATAAATATGTGCATCTCAATCAAATTAGTTCTTTTAATTCATGTATGATTTTTCCTTTCTTAAGTTCATTTTTTCCTCATCGAAAACCGGTTTTTGAAAAGTCAGCTCATACATGATTTGCAACCCACTTCCAGACAATTTTATTGATTTTTTTAGCTTGCCAGACTCCTGATGGCATAGGTCTTGATTAAGACCAGTTTTCAATTTTCCCAATTTTCCTCTTCCTCCCTCTAGACTAAATGCACTTTTGCAAGATAGCAATGATTGATGGTTGCAAATATTTGGGGACTCAAAGAATAATGTAGGAGGCTTAAGTGTATGATATTTTGGTTGCATTTTATATTATGTAGCAAGGCTATCCTCAGACAATATTCTTCACTCTGCTCCACTATGTATGGAGCCTTCAATGCCTTATCTATTAGGTCAGATGTTAGGTGAACTTATTCACATGGCTCAAGTAAACCAAAATACAGGATAAAATAGCCTTGCGCAAGTATAGTCTCTAAACATACTCGTAAGTTGCGTTGAAAAGGCAGCTTATGAACAGAGAGTATACTCGTCCATGATTATGAACACTAGCTCGTATGCTATGATGGCAAAGCTCGATAGTTGACTTGCTAGTTTACTTCAGAATGTGCTTGCCTGGTTTTCTCCATCGATTTAGCTTTTCTCGAATGCGACAGTCCGTTTCAATCTTGAAATTCCCAAACAGCTATGATCGTTCACTCATTGGCTTTCAAAGCCTTCACCTCCTGATTTCAGCTACGCCACATTTCTGCTTTTGTCTCTTCCTTGCACCCTTTTCAACCCTCCGCTCAAGAACAGGTCACGGGGCGTGCAATTTTTGACAGCGAATTTGAAGAAACACTGAAAAGAAGTTCCCTTGGAGTTGATTATATTGCTGTTGAAGTGTTCGATTTGGAATGCTTCAACGACGCCGGAGAACTTCCCTTTTTGCATGCTTCCAGTCATGCTTCTCGTCCATCAAACCTCATGTTAAGGTCAAATAGTGAGAAGGTTTACTTGAAGTTGACTTGAAGTCAATGCTACTAGTACACCTTGGCGCATGCTTAACATACCAGCTACTATATACTTCGGAAAACTTGAGCCATTTGAATTAGGGCACCTAACATCTAAGCTATTTCTTGTGCCTTGATTCTTTCTTACCTTCAGACAAGTGCAAAAACTGGAACTATGCGTTCTTTAGATTAGCACCTTTTTATCTTACTGAAGCTAGACAACAGTTTTGCAACAATAATATCTTGCATTAAATGGTTTAATGATCTACGGAGGTAGATAGCAATTTGCAGGAATCAGTCTGGGTTCTTAGAGACATCTTTTAAACTGGGCCCATGGATGATTTGTGTAGTTCAGAGAAAATTATAATACCATTTAGCCAAGGAAGGTCTGCCCAAGATCTTGAAGCAAAGGCTGGCAAAAATGCCTGGTGCCACCATCATTAAACAACTCAAATTACAAATGAAACAAGCCTGGTCAGAGATTGAACCCAACACTTTGGGGAAACTTATAACAGGAATGCACCACAGAGTAGCAACATGTATTAAGCTTAAATGTGTTTACATTGCTAAATAAAATAAAAAGTGTACACCCTAATAACATTAGAATACCTTTCTAGTGTAACGAAAATATTCGGGACCCAAAATCGACCCCGAAATGGCTCAAGAAAATATTAAAGTTAGATGTCCCAATGCGTTTTGCATTCAGTCCTAATAGGGATACTACGTGGGATATCCAGACTAGAGGTAGAGTGGGCTTGTAAGTCGTTTAAATGTACAATTTTTGGATTAAAGAAAAAAAAATCAAATTGAAGATGTATCTCTTGTAAGCAGATATTATCTAACAAATTTTAATCTTAGACAAACTTGCTCGAAGCTATGATTTAATTAGACAAGGTATGTTGGTGTTGACCACTGTAAACATTGAAAATAAGCATCGCGAGCGAGCAACATGACAAAAATGATGTATCTTTCAAAGCTAAGCTATCTCAAATCGAAATTTATCCTTTTTTTCTGGACAAATGTTCACCAAACATCGAAATATGAGTATGAAGAACATCTTTACTTTACAAAATATTGGATTTTGACGAGTTTCTCGCTCTTGACGTCCATTTTTTGAAACGGCCAGGGGTCACTCAACATACCTTGTTAATTAAATAATAGCTTCGAACAAGTTTGTCTGACAACAAAATTTGTGAAAAAACATCTGCTCACAAGAGCTGAATCTTTATTTCGATTTTTGACGGCAATCCGAAAATGGTGCAATTTAACGAAGCATAGGCCCAGTCTACCTTAAGTCTAGATACCCCACGTACAAAGAGCGACTCCAATGCCGATTTGTCAGACAATGATAATAAAGACTTGTTAATACGTAGACGCACTCAAAAAGCTTTTCTCCCTGCAGATAAATAGTTCGTTGATGATATAAAAAGTTATTGCCTTTCTTACATTTCCCAGTCTAGACAGCCAAACAGGACTAGGTCGTGCAGTTTTGTTAGTTATCCATTAATGATTTGAGTGTGATTAATTACTTTGAAGCTTTTGCACTGGTTACCAACGCAAGAACTTTTACGAGCATTTTACAAATCATTGAAGGCCCTCACACATTTGGTTTTAAATAAGAGCGACATTCACTCTAATAACACGATCATTTGGAGTTTTTTGGGACTGTCGAGAACATAATGACGCAAGCATGCAACTGAAACCTGTGCTTAATGCATGCAGAGTTTTATCGTACTTATGTTTTCAGAGGCACAATTTCAGCAAAACCAAGAAGACCGTAATGAAACTTTTACACTTGAATACCCTTTTGTCAGCAAATACCAAACATCACTTTCTAGAAATGTTCCAAGGGCGCACAAAACCATTGATTTGAACAATGATCTCTTATTCCTATGAGATATTCTTAATAGAGGTTTTTTTTGTTTCAAGGAACAGGTCTCAGTACAGTACGCTATCAGAGATATTTTAATCCATTTTTTTTTTTTTTGGATTGTTGGTGCTAGGGTCGGAGGGTTGAGCCTCGCCCGGCCAGCGAAGCCAGCCATCACATCGTCCAAATCATTTCCGATAGGCAATATCAAGTCCGGTATCAGAATGGTTCTCCGTCTGTGAGCGTGGATTAACGACTAAAAGTTTCCTTGAGAAAGGTCGGGGAGGAGAATCGAACCTGGGACCTCTCTCACTATAGGAAACTGCGCTAACCACAACACCACGTCTCCTCCCTAAATATTTAACGATTTCAAAATATTCATACAAATTTGATAGGTTTTTTATGCCTATATAAAATAGGCATTGATAGGCACTCTTTGAATACTTGGATGTGACGAAATGGGCAGAGCTACTCAGCACGGCCAACGGTCCTATTTCAAGCGGTATGATTTAAAATGCTCACTTGAGCAACCTTTGTGCATATCTCATTAGTCTTGTAACGAAACTTTTAAAACGACAAAAACTTCATTCGTAATAAGATAATGCTTTTCAAAGAATAATTGGACAATACAAAGAAAGATTAAGAACAAAGGAATATCATGCCAAAAATATGACGTAGTTCGTTCACTTGTTGTTGACGTTGATTTGCCAATGCAGATTTCGACCACAACCACAGCCATCCCCATCTATGAGCGAATTTCCAGTATTCAATTAGAGTTTGAAATAGACTATATGTGGTCCAACGGCAACGACGTAAGCACGAAAGAACATCAAAACATGAAAACCAACGGAAGTTCAAAAACATGTTTTTGTGCACTTAATTTTTTGGCCGGTTGGCTTCTTTCGTTCTTTAGGAGTCTATTTTGTTTGACGAGACAAAAAAAAGACATTTCGGTGGATTTAAGACTTCCTGTCTAGTATTGTGATTTCGTAATTCAAGAAAAATATATCAAAAGTAAAGCTGTTTAAGCTCTTCAACTTCAAGTTATGCTTTTATTAGTGTTCCCACAGAAGATGCCCTGTATTTTGATGTTTACCAAATTGATTTAATTTCTCGTCACAAGGTTGGGAAAAATTTCGCCAATCTTATGGCATTCTTGAAGTTCAATATTAATTATCCAAAGTAGGGTCTTGATTTTTTGTTACGTAAACTTTTGCAAGACTATGGTAAAATTAGAATTTTTATGGTCAAAACATGCACATATCCCATTGTACATTGAAATAGTTGGACAAACATTAGCAGGAGCAAAAAACTTGAAACAGTCATAATTATTTGTTAGTCTGAATGACGCAAACGTTTTCTAGATTATGAGTGTGAAGAAAGATTTAATTGTGAAGAGTATTGCTATTAGATGCAGAAACTTCTTGTGGAACGCGGAAATATAAATTTCAACTAAAAGTTTAAATTCCTAACTGTTTTTACATGTTCAACTAATTTGAACTTTTTGTGATTTGAGCGACTTTTGTAACTATTTTGCACATTTTCCTGGAAAATTTCATTTTTTTTGTGGATATATTTTGCTCTTTCTTCAACTTTTTGACTATTTCATTTTTTTTCGATTCGTTATGGATTTCAGGAAAAATAATGGAACACTTTTTTACCTTTTGGTAATTTAAGTTTCTCCAAATTGTTGATTGAATTCTAAATATTTTCCTATTTTTAAGTGCAATTGTCTGTGGAAAGCACACCCGTGTTGTAATTGTAAATGAAAAAACAATTCCGTAATTGCAATTACCTTTCCATTCAATTGTAATTTATTACATCTGAGATCAAAGTAATTGTATTTTTTTTTTGGAGTGTTGGTGCTAGGGTCGGAGGGTTGAGCCTCGCCCGGCCAGCGAAGCCAGCCATCACATCGTCCAAATTGTTCCGATAGGCAATCTTATGTCCGGTATCAGAATGGTTCTCCGTCTGTGGGTGTGAATAAGCGTCTAAAAGTTTCCTTGAGAAAGGTCGGGGAGGAGAATCGAACCTGGGACCCCTCTCACTATAGGAAACTGCGCTAACCACGACGCCACGTCTCCTCCCTTGAAATATTTGTAATTAATTACGTCTGAGATCAAAGTGATTGTAATTGTAATAAATTACATCTGAGATCAAAGTAATTGTAATTGTAATAAATTACATCTGAGATCAAAGTAATTGTAATTGTAATTAATTAGATCGGAGATCAAAGTAATTGTAATTGTAATAAATTACATCGGAGATCAAAGTAATTGTAATTGTAATTAATTAGATTTGAACCAATGCAATTGACTTTTTTCAAATTACAAATTACAATGGGACATGGTAAAGGTTGCTTCTAGTGAGCGTTTTAAATTGTACCGCTAACGGCAAAACAGGGCCGTTGGCTGTGCTACGTAGCTCAGCGCATTTTGGCGAATCCAAGTTTTTCCCATTTAAGCGTCCATTTGATGATTCTAGGTCCCTGGAAACGATCGATATTTCAGGTAAAGATGCCTAGGCTGGATTTTGGGTCAATAATAAGCAAAATTTATTCTAAGGGTTATAAAATTTAAAGCATGATATCATTCCCCCAGGGCAGCATGGGTTTCGAAGCCCATTTTAGTACAGTCACCCAATTAGTTGACCACATCGAGCAGATTATTGAGGGGCTTGAAAGTCACGAGCCAGTTGATGTAGTCTATCTTGACTTTGCCAAGGCCTTTGATAAGGTAGATCATGGTCTTTTGCTCGATCAACTCAAAGAGTTTGGGATCCAAGGAAAGGTCCTGAATTGGATTGATAGTTTCATGAGTGATAGGAAGCATATAGTCAAGGTTGAAGGATCATTTAGTGGCATGTATGATGTCAAGTCAGGTGTTCCTCAAGGTTTAATTTTAGGTCCGCTCCTGTTTATTCTCTTTATTGCTCCTCTCCAGAAGTTTAAAACAAAAACCAGTATTTCTTCATATGCTGATGACACAAAATTAGTTTGTGGAAGGAACGGTCAGGACTCAAAATGTTTAGTTGAGGAATTGGAGAAAGTCTATTCTTGGGTTGGCGAGAGTAACATGGCATTGAACGGGATGAAATTCCGCACAATGACGTATGGGGCGTCCAAATTAGATGTTCCGCTCAAAGACAATGGAGCTTGTGATATTGAGCAGGTCTCGTCCATGAGGGATTTAGAAGTTGTCGTCCAAGATGATGAAAAGTTTGATGAGCATATCCAGTTGAAAGTGGGGAAGGCATTTCAAACATGTGGCTGGATCTGTCGCACTTTCAAGTCCAGAGATAGTATTACGATGCTAACTTTGTACAAGTTGATTGTTCAGCCGCATCTTGAATATGCTTCCCCCATTTGGGCTCCAATGAGTTCGGCAGGTTTGCAAAAGGTCGAGCAGGTCCAAAGACGTTTTACTAGGAACATCACAGGAATGAGAGAGCTCTCGTAATGGGAGAGGCTCCAGAAGTTAGGGCTGTACAGTACTCAGAGAAGGTATGAAAGGTATCTGATACTGTATGTTTCCAAGAGCATTCATGGGCTCTGTCCTAACCCCGGATTTGAGATCAGTTGTAGCGATCGTAGAGGTTTTACGTGCGCCCTGAGAGCACCTCGATATCAAAAGAAAACTAGGTTAATACGAACAATGAAGTCCTCCTCTCTTCTTTATCGGGCTCCTTCATTGTTCAATTTGTTGCCTATTTGCCTTCGTCGGGAATATGTAGGAGCTGATCCTCTAACAGCATTTAAGGCAGGATTGGACAAATATTTAAATACTATTCCTGACCAACCCACTATTCAAGGGTTGTACAGATCTGCCAACAGTAACTCATCGGTAGATCAAATTTCATATAAAAGGTAATTTTATAAACTGTATTAATCATTTTACAGAGAATCTTTACAAGGAATCCCATTCCTTGTAGCGGTATTAAAAATTCCGCCCCTACCCCTAAAAAAATACAAAAAAATAAGCAAGCCTTGGGTTATTGCAAAATGAGGACTTACCATTGATCCAACGAAAAATTAAAAGATGCTGATTGTTCAGTGGATTCCAAAAAAACAAATCAATGGTTCAAAATGTTGTCTATACAGAGATATGAAATAGGTTTCGTTGTTTCTTTTTGGCAATATATGATTTTATATGCCTCATTTTTCGCAAATACATTATGCGTATTATGGACCCAATTCCGGCCTAGGCATCTACGTGAAATATCGAGCACTTCCAAGGTCCTTTAATCATTGAATGGATGCTTAGTTGGAAAAAGCTCGGAATCGCCAAAATGGGCTGGGCAACTCAGCACAGCCAATGGTCCTGTTCTACCGCTAGCGGTAAGATTTAAAACGCTCACTTGAACAAACTTTAGCATTTCCCATTGCCTTTTTATTTGCATCGGACGTTCTTGGATTAGAAGTTTTGCAAATATTCCTCCACCTTTCCAATACTTTTCAGCAAGTAAATTGCATCCACTTGGGTTTGAAAATAATGTAATTCAATGTAATTTATTTACTTTTAGAAGTTATTGTAATTGTAATTAATTACATTTGATAATAAGGTAATTGTAATTGTATTCAATTACTTGAGACCAAAGAAATTACGATTGTAATTAGCCAAATTTGAAAAGTAATTGACACAGGGAAGAGACTGTCTTAAAAACATTCATTCCCATACAAAAATCCTTTGATTGTTCAATTTACACAATAAAATCGTGAAACTACAAGGCGCTCGTCCGTTCATCCGTCAATATAAGTGGCCAATTTCATCGCGGATCAGAGAAGCGCTAAGCCGTTGAAGGTAGTTGTTCTTCGCGTGAACTTGCAAACTATTCTCCGTCACTTTTTTGCCAATTGTGAGCGAACCATCACCATCTCAAGCCTTCTTCACCATGAATTTCCGAACTTGGTTGATTGTCTTCGCACCTCTTTGTTTGCAAGCCCAAGCACGAAATGAGAGCACAATCGCAAGGACGGAAAAATGTAATGGGATTCCAATCGCGAGTCAAAGATACTAAATGGCAAAAACTTTATTTTAGTGTTTTCGCTTTTTAATGTGGTTCGATTTGAAAACTCGGCTTGCACAGGTTTGTCCACAAACGATGGGTAAGTCGTATTCCATTGATTATTCCGACTTGGAGGTTTCTAAAAGGCAGAATGAATTTATACTTGGGAGCAATTTTGCTTTTTCTTGAATAAGTTTAGGGTGTGAGAATATCTGTAAAAGCCATGAGCCTACTCAATATCGGATCGGATCGGTTTTGAGGTCGGCTCGTCGTGAATCGGATCCAAAAACGCAAGAACGGCATCGGAGTCGGAACCGCCTGGACTTAAAAGATTTGGATGATTGTTTCTTGGAAGCTGAACTTTATCCTTTTTACAAGATATTTTTCTTTGTCTTTCAAAGGATATGCCTTTCTTACCTTTTATTATTTCAAAAGAGATTCTATTTCAAATTTTTTTTCAAAAGATTTTAAGACCTGTGAGTGCGGTGATGTTAGAAAATATTGCTGTAAGACCCTCTCTTCTAACAACTGGATCCATTCCGATCCGGATTCGAATCGAATTGTATCTGATTGGGCGGCAAAATTTTGATTTTGGTTCCAAACCAAAACGATCCGATTTGAAAAGTCGCTGAACCGACCCTGACCTGATATTGACCAATCCCTATTATGTAGGGAAAAATATATTAAAACTGAATTTTCTTAAATTTTAAAAGTGAACAAATGACTTTAAAACCAGAAACTTGCAAAAAAATAGACAAAACAACGCGTTAAAGTACTTGATATCTTAATATTATACTTGTGCATTCATTGCCAAAGATTACCCTACAAATCAATGAACTCAAAATCACATTGCACACAGGAAATTTTCAGCAAGCAAGTTCATCCATGCTTGCAACCCTAGATTTCAGCCTAGAAAAAAAAATACCAAAAATGAGTTTTAACCATGAATTAAAGGAAACTTTGAAACAGCGTGTGTCCTCACTCTGGTGATATATTATGATAAGTCCATTAATAATGTCTAGACAACTGGAGCGTCATTTTTTGTTTACAATTTTAAGGCAAGAGAAGGGCAATTGAAAATAATCAAGTATTTGAGAAGACCCATTTATTTTACACTGATTTGAAACAAAAGGTCAATGAATACGTTCATTTCATACGCCAAAAAGATATGATTTACTTTTCCAGTACAAGGACATCTGGAATTTGTTACACTGCATCAGAGTGCACTTCCTCGGGAGGATTCTTTGTGGGATCTTGTGCTGCTGGGTAAATAAACCTATCACTCGCCAACTTGTATAATTCTGACAAAAAGTGGGTATTTTCACGCTTAAGGTTTGGAATTTGTTGTGGATTCATCATACGTTCCTCCTCTGGTGGAACCGTGACGCAAAATGGCACATTTATCCAAGCTCCAGAGGATCAAAGATCCTTGGCTGATGGAGGTTTGATTTCATATCGAGTAATTCGACACCATCTTGGTAAATATCACCAAATTATAGTGTATCCACCAAAGTGTAAGTCCTGATTGGTGTTTGTAGAAGTGTGCTTTCTTCGATTGGATTTCGTGATTTTCAATATTCTGGGTCCAGCGGATACCTTCGAGACTAGTGGAGGGGCATGTGTGGATACCTTCAAGGCCACCACTGTAAGTCAAAGAAACCTGTTCGCAAAAAACGTAAAAGTGACGATGTGAGGTCCGGACGAAAGAGCGAACCAGTGTTGCCACCAATTGGGCTAGATGGACAGAAAAGCTGGTATGTTAAGCGTGCGCCAAGGTGCTAGTAGCATTGACTTCAAGTCAACTTCAAGTAAACCTTCTCACTATTTGACCTTAACATGAGGTTTGATGAAGGAGAAGCATAACTGGAAGGATGCGAAGAGGGAAAGTTCTCCGGCGTCGTTGAAGCATTCCCATTCGAACAATTCAATGCCGATCAAACCAACTCCAAGCGAACTTCGTTTTAGTGTTTCTTCAAATTCGCTGTCAAAAATTGCACGTCACCTGTTCGTGAGCGCGGGGTTAAAAAGGGTGCGAGGAAGAGACAAAAGGAGAAATGTGGGGTAACTGAAATCAGAAGGTGACGGCTTTGAAAGCGGGCAAGTGAACGATCATAGATGTTCGGGAATTTCGAGATTGAAACGGACCGTCACATTTGAGAAAAGCTAAATCGATGAAGAAAACCAGGCAAGCACACTCTGAAGTAAACTTGCAAGTCAACTATCGAGCTTTGCCATCATAGCATACGAGCTAATTTGTGGTACTGCTAGGCTTTAGGACTTCAGCTAACAATTTGGACCTAAAACTAATGAATTTAAGCAATTTAGACGTTCTAGATAGAAAACTTTTCTTTCTGGAATGGGCACTTTCCTGACCTTGTCCGACTTTGATCTAAACATTAGGGCAAGACGATTATTTGGTGTCGTCTTGATCTTATGCACGAAGAGTTTGAGCGCAAGCACAGATACACACGTTGGTAGTTTGAAGTCTGACATAGACAAAAATCATGCACTTTTGGTTTTTCGTTGGAAATGAAGGCCAAATGTTCCTCTAAACGCCTGGAGACACACAAAGTTGATATGCTTTTAAGTCTATCTCACAGCCCGCCACCATCGCTATTTTGTCCAAAAAGTTTGTTTAGTTCAACCAGTACAATAATTTTGCAAGGCGAACCAGGCCGGGAAATTGTTTATGACTGCCATATCAAAAATATTTCTCTAAGCAATGGGATCATCTGCAAATCAAGAATGTTTTATTGTTCAACATGTAAAGATGTCTCTGTTTCTGTTTTGAATTGCGAGGTAAAGGTTTTGCGCAACTTGGTTTTTGGCATTATTTAATTTGAAGCTTTTGATTTGGAAATATTTGGCAACGCTGCTTTGCTGGTTTTTCGTCCGGACCTCACATCGTCACTATTACTAACTCTATTAGCTCCTTGAAAACATTAAAATGAGTTGCTAGGCATGTCAGCCAAAGGACCTCTCTGAGATGATTGATGTTCCATTTTAGGCCACTGGAGCGTCAGAAATTTGTGGCATAAATACTGGAGAACACAGTAAGAAAATCACAAGTCTTTCACTCAGAAAGATTAAACCACTCTAAAGCTTGAGCATATGGTATTATTCAATTTTGTTTGGGATGGAAGGTTTCTAGATTGGGTTTCAATATTTTGTGGTACAAATCTATTGGAGTAAATAATCTAATATGAACCACTCACATCAGGAGGGGAGGGTCCAACGGGCGGCACAGCCTTTGCCTTTGTATTCAAATTCAAAGCCTTTGTATTCAAATCGGTTGAGGCAGTGATAACCTATATAATGGTATAAATCCTTGTCACAGTTGTCCCTGGTTGAGGTGACGTTTCTCATTAGGCTGGGCAATGACATTTTGATAATGACAGGTTATCATGTTTAAGTTTAATTGTTTACTTACCCAAGCCTTGTCCTTGATTTCAGTGTACGTCGATCTTGGTTCGAACATGGAATCAATCCTTCAATTCATGTTTGGAATTACTCCAAGGGGAACCATGGTCGTGAGAGACTGGAATATCAAAGTAGACCAAATACCGTGCACTGGACCAACGAGGTATGAGAAGAGAATTAAAGATATGGTTGTTGTTATTATTAACCCAGAGATGCCCTGGTCAAAGTTTGGAGGAGGATTTACACCCTGACATGAAAGTTTGTCGTAGTTTTGAACTCAAATATTTCCATTATGCAAATATAGATTTGAACGACTTAACATACGATCTATCCCCAACTAGTTCCTCTATCCGTGGAATTGATATTTGGATGCTATTGAAAAAGTTAGAAAGTAAGGACGGCTCAACGATTATCCACAGTTTTGAAGGAGTCTTACCTTTGCTCAAATGTTGATGACCGGTCGAGATTCTATGAGCTCTTGAAAAGCATGGCGGGCAGTACAACTTCAGCTATTTTTTGGTTGGAGGTGTTCTGCTCCCCTTCCTTTCTCCAAGATCGAATAAGATTTGATTCCCCCATTCACTATTTTTTTACAACGGTTTAAAGCCAGGTATAACCGTTCAAGACGAAAACACCGGACATCCAATTGACAATTGTTGTTCGAGCAACATTTTTTCCCTTATTTGTCACCAAATTACATCCTAACTAATCCAAAAATATTTTGGAAACTTGTTGGGGCACACGGATAATTTGATTGTGGCAAATTGTCCACGTATTTCCACGTATAAGGAAGGGATTTTCGGTTCCGTGTAAGAGCTGGGTTTTTAACGGATTCAGAACTCAATTCAAAATTAAAATGAATATTTTTCCACATGGTATCTTTTGAAAGTGAAAGTAAAAAATGAGAAACTTGATTTGTTAAATACCGTAAACCCAATTTCTGGGGATTCGACTCCTTTGAAGTGGGTTCCGACTCAGCATCGACTGCCAGGTTTTGAAATGGATTTAGCAAAATGAAAATGGCTAAGGGGCGAAAGGTTTTGTGAAAATATTGAAAAAATATTAATTTCACGTTTTGGGAGGAAGAAAAAATTATAATTTTTTGTTGAAAACCACATACTAGGTGGGGTGAAAAGTAACCTCCTTGACCGACAAAATGCAATGCTATTGCAAAATATGCCTGTAGTGCCTTGTACTCCTTTCATATTTAGGCATACGCTTCAAATTTCAATGCATTTTGCCCTTCATTTTATTTTGACAGCTCATTTATATTGACGTGTTTGGCATCATGTCGAAAATGGATCAACACGGTTTTCGTTTTGTATTAAAACATTATTTTTTACTAAGCAAAATGGCGAAGGAAGCAAAAGGAAAGTTTAATAAGTGTAATGAGATAAATACTCCGTCAGATCATACCAATAAATACTGGTTTTGCCACTTTTGTTGTCTCTAAAACTTCACTACCGTTCAAAGACGTTGTCGAAGGCCCTCGGAAACAATTACTGATGAAAATGAAAAAAAGTTCAGTATTCGTTCGGTTGTTGAGGTAGTTTGGAAATGTAGTAGAAGCACATCTAGAAGCATAGAAGAAACATAAAAGAAGCACATGACGCGCAGTAGAAATAACCATGCTCGATCAAGTTTCGCTACATAAGCTGTGTTTTTCAAAAGCAGCTACGTTTTTCAATCGCAGCTTATGTAGCGAAACTTGATCGAGCATGGTTATTTCTACTGCGCGTAATGTGCTTCTTTTATGCTTCTTCTATGCTTCTAGGTGTGCTTCTACTATACTTCCAAAATACCTCAACATCCAACCTATAGTCTAAATGTTCGCTACCATCTCACGCACCTTCACTTTCCGGTCAGCCAGCCCCAATTCTTGAACTTTTTTGACGTTTTCATCCGTAAAATCATGAGATTCATTTTCAACATGATGCCAAACACGTCAACATCAATGAGCTATCAAAACAAAATGAAGGGCAATAATCCATTGAAATTTGAAATGAATGCCTAAATATGAATGAACTACAAGGCACCATAACCATATTTTACAGAAGCATTGCATTTTGTCGGTCAAGGAGGTTACTTTTTACCCCACCTAGTATCTTGGACTTTTTAGGATGTTTTACCCAAAATAAGTGATATTTTGACGGATAACTGTTAATTTAGACAATATCATGGCAAAACTGATGATTTATTCCAAAATCGAATGGAGAATAAACATTTTTTAAACATTTGGAAATGCGCCTTCTTTCAAAATGGTCTTTTTCTCAGGTCAAGAGGGTTGTATTCATGTATTTTTTGGTTCAAAATGTGAAACTTATTACATAGATTGATGAATTTTGGTATGATCTTCTCATCATCAGAGCGAGGAACTGATTACAGACTAAAAGTCAAAATTCCAAAAGATCTAATTTTTCCTAAAAATGAGGAATTTTGATTGTGTTTTTAGAATTTGTATTATCCAACAGTTATCTTTTTTTTTCTTATCCGACAAAGTAAAGATGATAAATCTATTTCAAAAAATGCAAAATTGAGTTCTTTGAAAATGCTATCAGCTCTCTGATTAATGATTTTTTGTGATAAACCTGTTTCACTAAATCCTATTTCTGATCGAAAGGGGATGTATTGAAGTAAAATTTTAAAAATGCTATAGGATAGTATTTGCTATTTTTTTCCCAATTTTTATCATATAAAACGCCGTTTCGACCACCAAAAATATACTTTTTGGCTTCCATAAATCACATATTTTCCTGCCCTTCAGAAATGACGAATTCCCAAATTTTCGTCCAACTTGTCTATTGTTGTTATTTTTAGGCCTCGTGAAGGTTGCCTTCAACACCACACCGCACTCATTGGAAAGATCAAGACCTTCAATTTCGATGGACTCACAGGTCATTTGGCCAATCAAAGGTTAGTTGTAAAACGATGAACAAATAATAGGTTTATTTTTTGGGTCAGTTTGAGTCCATATTTTAGTCAAGACCACCAGTTCATTTGTCAAGCTCTAATCTGATTATCTTGAAAATTGAAAATAAAGTATTTTTCATCCTTAGTTTGATTGTTTCAGTAGCAAAAATACTGTTTATAAATTTTCAAAAGTTTCTGCAATCATTCTCTCTCTTCCATTGATTCATAATTACCGTCAAAATTGGGTCTTATAATATTGTCCTTCAGTAGTAAATTTGAGTCTTTGTTTGAGAGTTAACAATAACGCTTAATGCAAAAAAAATGAAAAATTACGCTTTCAGTTTTGCTGCTTCTTGTTTCATGGTCTCTTGTCTTTTCAGATATTCTACTTGCATTCGCCAAGCTAAAGACTATTGTTGTATTGAGTACCAAGTTTGTCCTCCCCCTGTAATGAACCCCTTTAGTTTAAACTCTGCCAAGAATCCCATCAGAGAAGGCAATTGCAGATTAGCATTAATGGATCAGGATTATGTACTCATTCCAGGTAAGTCTAAGAACATTAAAGAGTTTTGCTTGAAACATAAAGCTTCAAATTTTTTGGCCATATGATCTTTTTGTGTTTCTATACTTTTTCTTACTTTTTGCATTTTCTAGACATCTAAATAGAACTAAAAAGAGTTTTTATTAAAAAAGAACATACTAAATTATACCAGCCAAAAATGAGACAAATTGGGGGAAAAATCTGTTTTTGACATTTTTCATTAATTTTGCCCCTTTTTAAGCAAAACAGACTTGAGATTTTTTAGTGTTTAAAACTTCTTTTCATTCTTTTGTTTCAACGTTTTTCTGGCTTCTAGTTTTGTCCAATCTTTGTCTACATTTCTCCTCTGCGCGTTTACTTTTGAACCTTAAATTCCGTGCTTTACTCTTAAATCAAAACTGAAAAGAAATGCTGTTTTGCATTAAAAGTTTATATAGCATTTCCAAGAGAGAGGGCAGGGGGATACTTGCAATCTTATGGTTCATCCTTCAATTGCTAAAAACTTGCGGAGGGTGTTTGTTAATTGATTAGTTTGGTCGGACGAATTCAGCTAAGGATTCTTGGGGCCAAATAGCTAGGGATATGTCGGAGCCTAGACTCGCCCTTCAACAAACTTTATAAAAGTTGCTTGAAAATTTCCGAGCTTCATTAAAAATTTAGTTTATCAACATCATGAGATCAAGGTACAAAAGACTTTTTCACTCGTGTAACAAAATTCAAGCCTTCAAACACCAAAGCCTGAGATCTGACCCACCTCTAGTCATTTGGCCCCCAAGAATCCCTAGCTGAATTAGCACGAACAAACTAATCCATCGTAAGAGCCTGTCAAATCAGATGATAGTTTTGGGGCATATTTTTGTATTTCAAAGGGTTCAAACCATAATTGGATGCGTTTTGATTTCGACTACCACCAATGACCTTCATGAGAACTTACAGTAAAGAATAATTATCTTCTAGGAGCCTCGGCTACTTGTTCAAGAGACACAAATCGGAGATTGAGAAGTGTGTTTTGTGGATCTACATTCAATGTTCTTGAAACTCCCAAGGAAAATGCTCCGGTTTGTGGTAAGTTGTACTGATGCAAAAAAATTGTCTGTTCCTTTGTTTGTTTATATTTGTTTGAGTTTTGAAATCTCTCTTCGTTTGGGGTAAATTTGTTTCATTTTCAAATATAATCAGTGTTGCGGTCATGATTTGTAAAAGCAAGTTTCTGAGAAGTCCCAAATGTTTCTCCTCTAGCTACTTCCTGTCCATGATTGGTTTCTTCCTACTCCTTGTTGTACTTCCACTCACTTCTTCTCAATCCCTCCTTCGAAACTACTCGAAGTGTACTCCATAAACCTTTACATAAATAAAACTTACTTGGGTACTCTTATATTTGTTTATTGAATACTTAACAGAATGGCTAATTTTTGCCACCATGATAAATTCTGTTGAAAGTATTTATTGATGGTCTAAGCAATATATTCCTTACCTCTTACCTTGACTTGCCAAGGGTGTCATTTTTGACAGCGCTATTTTCGGGGAGACCAAACCAATCAACATCTGTTGATTTCTCTTTTCGATTTTTTTCTCTTGTGATTTGTATTTGTTTGGTACGGTCTTGTTTGTTTTTCTTGGTTTTTTTTTGTTTTCCATCAGCAGTAAGTTACGCTCAAAATTAGCTCTTAATTTCCCTCTGCTTCTCTTTGATTGGCAAACATTCTTTGGCCGCAATATATTTGGATCTCATAGTAAATAATGTGTCTGAGATGTTGGAAAAATATGTTCCCCTTGTGTTAGTTCAATCCCAATGAATTGTTGTCACAAGACTAATGCCAAAGATATTTGAGACCAGTGTTGGATGTACAGACAGTGCCACATTTGAAATTGAGTTCTGGTTATTAAATCGCGGGCCAAATATTGAAGTAATGTCCCTTAAAACACATTCAAGAATATTTTCTTTGATACAATTGGTAGGCACAAGTGGGTCGGGGGTTTCGTAAGTAATGGTGAATCTATTTTTCTGTACAATTTTCAATGGCTATTTTTGAACAACATTATCGAAAGACGAAAACGGACTTTGGTGAAACCATATTAGAACAACGGCTCAATAGATTCTGACAAAATTATAGGCACACAGGTATCCGCCACAGATATCTGAGGGTATTTGCAATTTTTGCTGAATTTTGACAAAAACTGCTAGTACTTCATGTGGTGAAGATTTCAAAAACATTTGTCGAGAGTTATGTTCCAGATGAAATATGTAACTAAACTGCAATTAAAATATTACGGTTGTTTCAAATTTGGCGCGCACTTTTCACACCAGATCAGCCAATCAAGTACCTCCAATCTCTGAGAAAAAAACAGAGCCATGAAATGTGAGATGTCGACTGGTATCACTTATTTCATTTACATACTACAGTGCCAATTTCTCTCTGGAGGAAAAATTTGTGTTTACAAAGAAACGCAGCAAAGTGAAATCAAAAGTTGCTTCACATCATTTCTTCAGTTTTGTGCCAATTTTTTTTGCCAATTGTTCTGCGACCAAGTCACACATGTTCCATCTAGGGCAGGGGTAGGCAGCCGGTGGGCCGCGGCCTAAATGTGGGCCCAAGGGTGGTCTTTGGTGGGCCCAGGCGCTATGGGGACAGTCCACAATAGTGGGCCCGAGAGCCATTCATAGTACAACCTCGTGGGCCCAAAGCTCTCTGATCATAGAATTGTGGGCTCATGAGAGACCTCCTAGCATCTGTGTGGTGGGCCCCAGGCTACACAAAGTTAAATTTGGTGGGCCTTGACCCAAAAGCGGTTGCCGACCCCTGATCTAGGGTCTTGTGAACCTGAATTCAAGAGTGACATCCAGTATTAAGTGGAAAAAGCACACAAAATGTTCATCACTCACAGCGCTCACAGATTCTTCATCAAATCCAAAAGAGATGTGATTGAGAGACATTGACCTATCATGGACTTCGTCCTCCTTGGCCTACCTGTGATTAGTAGATTCAACCCAAATTTTAAAACAATTGATTTCTCCATAATCAGTGACCATTATGTCTAAACGCACATGGTTTGGTTATTAATTGTGATCATCTCATCGTATTCCAATCATTCTGCCTATGTTTTATGGATGCTCGAGTTGTCAATGTTTCAGACCAGGTTCAGGAGGTCTTTGTTCAGAATGAGAAGTCCCAAGATGCCAAGATGCAAAGCCATGTAAGAAGAATGGACTTACCCAAAACTCCCTTAGGACGAAGAAACAATTTGTTATTGAAAGAAGCAGACAGTTCCAAAACCAAAATTGAGTTCTCAGACTTCCAGTCATTTCTTTCAATTGTGAATTCAACAAAGGTTTGTGAAGCAAAGCAACGAATGGATGAGATATGTAACAAACTATGTGAAAAAGTATTACTCATTGAAAACTTGCCAAACTGTCAAAATGTCGTGTTTGTTTTCTCGTTGAAATACGAACTAAACTTATCAAAGCCACTAAGATTGCAATACAAGATGTTTGTTTAATTATATGTAATCAAGTTTCTTTACAGTATCAATACGTTCTCGTGTCAAATATATGAGAAATCACCTACCATACTTTTGCACGAATATAACAACCCCTTGAACACTGCAAGCCTTTTAAGGAATCTTTGATACAAGGTTTCAAAGATCAGCCAATACTACTGAAACTACTGAGCAAGAACGACCCTCATAAAAGAGGTTGAGACATCTTCAATGATTTATACTGATAGATTTTGAGTTCGTATTTTGCCATGCTTTTGCCATTTCGGTCCTTTAGGGTCAAAAAGGTTACCACTAGTAAACTTCTCAAAGACAAGATACCTGATCTCCAAGTAAAATATAGCAGCACTGCCAATTCGAAATCCATTTTTATTGGGTCCTTTAAGGAGCAGCTGACTGGGAGGTCACAGTACATAAGACTGGGAGGTCACCTTAGTAATACAGCTCCAGAAATTGCACCCTGACACAAACATGTGACCCATTTTCGAGCTTCTAAAGGTATATTGGACACATTAGAACAGAAATTTTGTGCATCAAAGCTCAAAGGTTGCACGTGATTTCCATTTTACTGGTTGCGCTTGAAGGACTCATTGGTCAAAAAGTTACTACAACCCGCCTTTTTTAACAGCAATCACACTTTAAGTAAAAAGTGGCAACACTCTAACTCGAAACCTATCCCTAATGATTTAGGCGCATGATATTGCTCAAAGAAAAATGCCTTTTAACTAGTTTAGGGATCTGAAATGGATTTTGGCGCAGAGCAGAAATTCCACGTACTTAAAAACTGTTTTTTATTCGAGGAGGGCAATTACAGAGTGGGGCAGAAGTATCCGGACAAAACTTTGAACATAATTTACAGCATCAAGAGCCAATTGTGTATTTAACAAAAAAAAGTTTGGACAACAATTAAGAACATTTAAATTTAATATGGTCACCGTTGGCCTTAATGACGGCGTCCAAGCGGCCGACAAAGGCTGAGCAGGCTTTGGCGACCTCGGCCGTGGAGAAGGAGGCCATGTTCCGCTTCACCGACGACTTCAGAGACGCCAGGCTGTTGTGGGCCATCTTGTTGACCTTCCTCTTCACCTCAAAACTGGGATCCTATAAAATTAGAGCAGATCAAAAGAGAGTGTGTACAAAATAGAGCGAATCAAAATAGTGCCGGTTCAAAATAGAGCCGCTTCATAAGAGAGTGAATCAAATTAGAGCCAGGTTAAAAGAGAGCGTATTGAATTAGATCAAAAATAGGGTTCGTTCAATTCCTCAATTTTAACTTGAGGAGAAATTTGTAAATGACAAATCAAATAAATTAGCTAACAATGTTGAAGGAGTTCAAAAAGATCCAAAAGGACAAGGAAAAGCTTTTTTACCAAGGCTTCTTTTTATGATAGAAAATCCCAACAAACAGAGTCGGCAGCCATAGTGTAGACGCTGTAAGACTTTCAGAAATAGTACAATTTTTGAAAGTTTTTCAATTTCCAGTTTCAAAATCCCAAGGTGTTAATGAACAGGAGTTGATTTTTTCACATTTTCTTTTTGAAGCCTTTGGGCATGATGGGGCTATTGGCATTGATGAGATAATTGAGACAGTTGGCACTAATCTTTTTATGGAAAATGACCTTCATGAAGCAATTTTTCTAGACTTATGGAACAATTTTCCCCAAAAGACCCCTTTCAAATACTTAAAAAGCTACTTTGTTCACTCTAACCTCAGGAAATACATAGTAGAAAGAAATGTTATAGATTCACTCTAATATGATTGGCTCTAAAATGTCACGCTCTCTTATGATTTGGCTCTATTTTGATTTGGCTCTATTTTGATTTGGCTCTATTTTGAAGTGGCACTATTTTGATTGGCTCTATTTTGTACCCACTCTCTTTTGATCCGCGCTATTATCATATAGTCCCCTCAAAACTAGTCTCAAATGTCTATACAACTCATAAATGACTTTTCTAGCTCAATTAAGTGCCGTGGTTACTCTGACTTTGAGTGACTTTTTAAGTCCAAATGCAAATTATTTACACTTTTTTTGACATTTATTTGCACTTTCAGCCTTTTTCTGCACTTTGCTTTGCACTGTTGGGTACATTTTTCTGCAACTTTTGGTAACTGAAAGGCTTTATTTATTTGCACTTTCTGCCCGTCCCTACTCATCAGGGCATTTTTCTGTCGGTTCTTTTTTCTGTCTTTCACTCTGAGAGTACTAGATAGTTCCATAGATACCTAGACTAGTGGATGTCGTACGACCGATTGCTTGGCGGTAAAGCAATATACAATAAACGGTCTCTTTACAAGGTTTTTGTTTGGACATGCTCAATCGTCAGCTGTGACTGAAGGCCCTGAAAATAGCAACGAGAGATTTGTCCCTCAAAATAAAACACTTGTCCATGTGTATCGTATCTATGCAAATCTGTGCTTATGCATGGATTGATCTTGAACCACAGAAAAAGCAAAACAATCCGCCTTGGGGAACACCCATAAATGCATAGGAGTTCAAGGACGATGAATTATTCTTTGACAATGCAGGCACGAGTGAGCTTTCAGGGTTTTTTTTGTTTGTGATGTACACTTTGTAGACGTTAGTATCTAATGGAATTGGGAGCAAGTTCAAGTTCTTCTAGAATGAATATTGTCGAAGGAGACAAAGATTCTTAAGAGTACAGTAGGAGGAGAAGACCAAGTAGAAAATCTAGTAGCATTTGATGGTGATGGAGAACCACAATGATTATCTTGTTTAATCTAATGTCGAATGAAAAATTTCGAAAAATAAGTCGATCATCATCACCTTTTAGTCGAGTGAAGACCCTTTTTGGCAAGACTTGCATTACCATTTTATCTAGAATTGTTCTTTTATGTAGACAAACACCTCCATAACTGTACCAAAGTTTTACGAACTCTGAGAGAAATGATAATTTTGCATATTGATTCTTTCAGATTGCTCTCCGCCTTTTGAGGTGTCATTTGTCACAGATAACACTGCACCCCCAAACCAGTTACTGATCCCTCAAGGTAAGGGCAAAAAGCCAAAAAAATATCCTTGGGAACAAAGTCAGTTTTTTGCATGTTCCTCTTTTATTTGCACTTTTTCCCATTTGGGTCGTCCTCTTTGAAAAGTTATTTTAATTGTAAATTTATCCATGTTTTGTCAAATTAATTAATTTTGGCGCAAAAATCATCGATGTATACCTCCAAGATCCTGAAGTAGGAGTTGTAATAAGGCCAGCCACTCTTCCTTTCCGGGAGGTCAATCATGGTGACCTCTCTCATAAGACGAGGTGGTGTCAATTCTCTACAACTCTTTGTGCCCTTGAAGGAAATAAATGACATGGGTAAAGAAAATGCAATCGTATCCCATTGCTTTGTTTAGTATAGTTTCCGTACATAAGCTGCGTTTGAAAGGCAGCTGATATACAGAGACTATACTCAAGCAGCGTTATTCATACTCTACTTTGGTATGCTTGAGCCATTTGAATTAGTGCACCTAACATTCGGGCTAATATACACGTATGAAGGGATACCTTTGCTTAATCAATTATTATGTGCCCACTCTCGAGACTTGCTGCAAATTTCCTCATAGGCAGTCACAGCCTTGATTAATTTGTTTACATTAAAGTCACAATTTTCTTTTCTTTTAGGTGTTTGTCTTGTGTACCGGCAAGTTCTGTGTTAACAACTACGTAAACCAACCAAAAAAGCCAAGATATGTGACACTAAAGATAATAATTCAAAGATATTTCTGTCTAGATCTTATAAATCACTGGAAAATGCAAACCAAGCTTGAATCAGCCATACAATCTCAGACATTTGAAATTTGTTTTCTTTTTATTGGTTCACAAAGGAACATATGTAAAAGAGGATTTAAAATTTCTGAACTTTAACCATGAAGTAAATTTTTATAAATCAGCAAAATACCTTTTATGCGATTTTCATGGATATATACTGTAGAGTGGAATCTGTGATAGATAACACTGATGGGATTGAATGTGATTTTAAGGGATCCCTTAGTGGCATGTATGATGTTAAGTCTGGTGCTCCACAAGGCTCACTTTTAGGTCCGCTTCTGTTTATTCTCTATATTGCTCCTCCTCAGACGTCTAGTACAAAAGCCAGTATTTTTGGAATACTGATGGCAGTGATAAATAGTAACGACTACAGTATGCGGATTATTTATGGGTTCCATAAAAATCTTTTATTTTCTCCTCGCACAATAGTCAGGACTTGAAATTTGGTACAATTGTGGCGTTGGCTATTCATGACAACATTTGTTTAGACATTCTCGCAGTGACCAACAATGTTGCTGATTACAGCTTTGATCCTGGGGACAACCTTAGCACATACGGCACGAATGGTGTTTTCCTGTATGCCATCCCAAGAAGCCAGAAGAGCTGGCTTTAGCTCTTAAACAGTTTGTGGTTTCTTTTGCAAGCCTTGGCCTCAAGAATGGATTAAGTAGAAAAGTCCATTGGGTTGAGGTCAGGGCTACTTGGAAGTCACATTTCCTTTGCCCAGATTGAGTAAAATTTTCAGAAATAAAAATTCACTCATTCTGGGCAAAGGAAATGTGGCCCCCAAGTAGCCCTGACCTCAAACCAATGCACTATTCTATTTGATCCATTCTTGAGGCCAAGGCTTGCAAAAGAAACCACCAAACTGCTCAAGGGCTAAAGCCCTTAAAAAAGCCAGAGCAGTAAAAAGTTTTCTTGGGCTTCTTGGGATGGCATACAGGAAAACACCATATCTATCACAGTATGTGGTAAGGCTGTCCCCAGGATCAAAGCCATAATCAGCAACATTGTTGGTCATTGCAAGAATGTCTAAAATGTTGTCATAAATAGCCTAAGCAACAATTGTACCAAATTTCAAGTCCTTCTGACCATTGTGCGAGGAGAAAATAAAAGATTTTTATGGAATCCATAAATAATCCGCATACCGTAGAGCGCAGATCTGAGGCTAGTTTTTTAAGACGCAAAGATCGATCTTAAGATCATACTTTAGTACTGTAAGTTCGATCTTGAGATCGATCTGAAAGTGACTCACTTAAAACTTGAGTTTTCACTTTAAGCCATTTTCCTCAAAAAGTCACATTTTAAGCCGTTTTCCTCAAAACTCACTTTTTAAGCCTTTTTCCTCAAAAGTCACTTTTGGAGCCGTTTTCCTCAAAACTCACTTATTAAGTCGTTTTCCTCAAAACTCACTTATTGAGTCGTTTTCCTCAAAACTCACTTTTGGAGCCGTTTAAAAACTCACTTTTGGGGCCGTTTTCCTCAAAACTCGCTTTTTTCGGCATTTTCTATCACTCTATGGGGCATATTTCACTTTATGGAATATTATTTTCTGAATATCACTTTTTGGCATGTTTTGAACTTTCTGCCGACTTTTGAAGATTAACTAGCATATAGGCAACACTGGTGGGAACCTGTTTATTTGGAGGGTTTGTGCGTGACATCCTTCACCAATCACCATGCCTGCCAAAACCACGGTTAAGCTTATGAAGGCCCCTAACAAAAGGGCAAACTTCCCATTCAACGTGCGGCTGGATCTATCGCACTTTCAAGTCCAGAGATAGTATTACGATGCTAACTCTGTACAAGTCGATTGTCCAGCCGCATCTTGAATATGCCTCACCCATTTGGGCTCCAATGAGTTCAGCAGGTTTGCAAAAGGTCGAGCAGGTCCAAAGATGTTTTACTAGGAACATCACAGGAATGAGAGAGCTCTCATATTGGGATTGGCTCCAGAAGTTAGGCCTGTACATTACTCAGAGAAGGTATGAAAGGTATCTGATACTGTATGTTTTCAAGAGCATTCATGGGCTCTGTCCTAACCCAGGATTTGAGATCAGTTGTAGCGATCGTAGAGGTTTTACGTGCGCTCTGAGAGCACCTCCAAATCCTAAGGAATCAAGGCTAATTCGAACAATGAAGTCCTCCTCTCTTCTTTATCGGGCTCCTTCATTGTTCAATTTGTTGCCTATTTGCCTTCGTCGGGAATATGTAGGAGCTCATCCTCTAACAGCATTTAAGGCAGGATTGGACAAATTCTTAAATACTATTCCTGACCAACCCACTATACAAGGGTTGTATAGATCTGCCAACAGTAACTCATTGGTAGATCAAATTTCATATAAACATTAATCATTGAAACTATAATAATGATTAACTCCCTTTACAGGGAATCCCATTCCTTGTAGCGGTATTGAAAAATATCCACACGTTAATTTCAAGCAAAGATAAGAAAACTTAAACAGTGGTTGCCGTTCTCTTCATTTGGCCTTTTAAGTGAGTCCTAATGGAAATCTTGCGTGATTTAGTTTCTTACTGTTGCGTCAATCAAGAACTACGCAATTAGCAAGGCCACCAAACAGTTATAAATTAAATTTCACAATGTTAGAACTAAAATCTTCAATTTTTGTCCAAAATTGCAAAATGGAGAAAATTTCAAAAATATGTTGAAAAATTGCTTGTTCTGTGCAAAATTTTCTAAAATAGGGTTAGATTATTGCTCAAAATCAAAGCAAGGAAACAAGCCGACATGATATGTTTATTATAGTTGAAAAAAAAATGTCTTTATCTTCGGGGCCACCAGGTACATGTTAATTATATTTTACAATGGGCAGTACCAAAATTGAAAGTGGTGGCCTCTGGTGGTAGACCTGCACTTCTTTCCGGGCTAAATCCTTCGAGGCTTTTCTCTATTAGTACATTCAAGTGGGCTCGTTTTACAACAAATTTTATTAAATTTAGGTTGGCTTTTTTGAAATCCAAATGTTACTTTCACATCTGTAGAAGTCATCTCTCTTCAAAAGAAATGCTCTAAATTCCTTCAAAAACCGAGGTTTAACTATTTCCAAGTCTTTACTGTCTACCTTGGGTGCAGACGGTGCAGTCCACCGTAGACATTCTCTTTTTCCTTTCTTGCAAAAGAGCAGCGGTTCGGCTGGAGGGAAAATGCCCGCACCGTCCACAAGACGTGCCCACACCAACACAAAAGCGACATGGTGACGAAGTTTAGCTCTGAGAAACCAAATAGGCTATTTTCTTCTCGGGAGGGGCTTTAAGCTTTCAAAAATTATAATTCAGTTATTTTGAATTTTGATTTGCCCTATTTAGCCTTTCTTTGGTCATTACAAAAGTGTTTAGCCCCTGTTTTGTTCTGAAGACTTGTGCTTTTAAATTATAGTGAAAAGCAATGCATCATTATGTTATTACAACATTTTAGTGACAATTTTCCTTCTATTAACACTTTTGAAAATATTACAATATCCTGAATCACTTGTGTGATTAATATTTCTAAATGAAGAGAGGTTCTGTGTGATTGTTTTTAATTTTCGTTTTCCGCTATGATATTTACACTAAAGATAAGATACATTACATTAGATTCTACAACGAAGCATCAAAACTATTTAAACTTTTTTCGACTTTTTGATGAAAATGCATTCATTACATGCTTGTTTCATTCCAAGATTGAGCCACAAAAGTTGGTTTGGTTTGGACACTGTTTGCTGGTCACACTTGTTAAGAAGGAAAATGAAGACTTGTGCTTTCAAAACGGACGGAAACCTTGGGAAAGCGCCTGAAGCTGATTGGCTTGTCCGGCCTGTGGAATTAGTCAGTTGAGAACCCTTGGTGGCGGGCCGGGTCGGACAGTGTTTGCACGTTTTATCAAAACATTGGCCTAAGCGGCCTCCCAAGGAAATCGGCCAGCTTAATCGAACATCAGGTCTTGCCTGATAGCCTCAGCATGATCCGTTGCCTCAGCTATCACATTTCTTACTGCCTCCTCTCACTTGAAAAGCTGACACAAAGTTCCGTACATGCTCGTCCTCTTAATCACTGAGTGTCTGTTGCATTGGTCAGGTGAAAAAGAAATGTAATTTCTGCCGGCCGGTAGATGAGTGGCCTCATCTGTCAAAGCAGATGTAAGGAGGCTATGTTGGCAGTAGAGCAAATCCAAATATAAAAATGAAGTTAGAATCAAAGAATAGAATGTGAAAGAATTCTTCAAAATAAAGAAATGCCTCATTTTAATCATTTGAACGTTTATGTGTCTTAACTTGAACAACATTGCGATCGGCTTCAAAAATATTCTGTTAGGAAGATTCTCCTTTCACCCTGGCCAAATGACCGGTTCCGCCCGAACAACTTAGGCCAAGAAACGCCAGGTGGACCCTCGCATGTGTTGGGAGTTAATCTCGAAGCCCTATTGGATAAGCACAGTGAGAAAAAGGTTGTTGATTTTGTGCTCGGTAGTGTTGCGCCGCCCTTTCCTGGTGATTCTGTTCTTTCCTGTTCTGCGCTCGATCAAATATTTCAAAAGGTCAGTTGTTCCGCAACAAACGGTCGAGAATGAGATGCGATCGTCTTGAAACAAGCCAAAGCCAAAACTGTATTTAGTGGATAAGGAGTACTGAGGGAAAAATCCAATCTTTCAATCTTTCTCACATGAGGTTGCTAGCTTTGGGATTGCCTCCACCTCTTATAAAGTACACCATCTTGTAAAATCAAAAATCAATGTCGCTTTGCATAGCGCCACTGATCCAAAGTCGAACAAAGCAGGGGTGCCACTTGCGTTAAGCTCCAGAGGGAAGTATTTTTCCTCAAAGCATTCAACAGAAAATGATGAACTCGGGAGACTAATTAGCAGACCTAGTTGGGCAACCTATCGTGAAAATGATTGGTGATTGGATTGTTTCCATCACTAATAAGGAGCCCAACAAAGATTGTCCAGCAAATCTGTGAATTAGTTCAAGTGAAACCTGGGTTCAAAGAAGTGCCAGTAAAAGCCAATCAGAAATTTGTAACTTTGTTCTCAGTGTGTAGTTGTGTAGTATTCCCGCGTGCTCTCCAATATTTGCTCCTACTCACTGCTAGTCATATGTACAAGTACGTTATCCCATCATGTTACATGTCCACCCCGTCATGGCGGCGGAAGAACCCCGCCCCTCTCCCTCCCCTTGGTCGGGAAGACGCAGGTCCGTGGTGCGTGTGGGATGCCCGTGGATGCAGCGAGTGGACGTGGTGCCGCGGTATGGCCATGGATGCAGCCTACATCATGGTGGTGCAATGGAAGGCCCGTGGTTGCAGGGATCCGTCCGTGGGTGCAGCGGAAGGATCCGATGTTTTCGATTCCTTATTTATTTCTTATTTGAAAAATTGTTAAACTTTTGAGTGCTCAATATCAGTTTGGGTGAAAATGAAGTTGCTTTTGCGACCGGACCGGTCATCGGACCACATCATTTTTCTTGAGGGTTACATTGGAATGCCTGCGTAAGTGCGACTTGGAGATTCTCCGCATATGGATGCCGACAAGAAGACCAAGTACGGAGTCTTTTCTAAACGACGAAAAGGTGGCTTCACGTTGAAGAGGATGCTAATTTAGGAATAGTTTCTTCAATTGATGAAGCACACAAATTCAATACACATTTCCGTATTTTGTTCCCTAAAAAAAATAAAAAAACACCAAAAAGATTTTTCTCTCCAAACAAACACGTTGTACACTTTTATGTGACATGACAAGGCCAATGGTTCCACACCTAGAAATTTAAGTGTTATGTCTGTGCCTTGATTTCTAAAGAAGAAAAACAAATTTTCAGGTAGAAGTGTGCTGGCTTCAGAAGGCTTTTTTATATTGAATCTAATCATCCGACTTTATTTGAACACGGCCAATGTTTCAAACTTTTGGTCTTTGATCACTTGAAGTAAAGAAACGTCTTCTGAAAACGAGCAACAATGGCTTAAACTTGAAGGTTCGAAGAAGTCAAATAAACCAATAAGTGCAAAAGAAAAAATGCGGCCAATAGGAGCCTTTGACTGAAAAAATAACCATGAAGGGCTCAAACATTTCTTAGGTGAGTCAGGGACCTGTGGACATCACTCCTTTTTCATCAAAACAAGCGAAGGCTCAGCACATTATAAGCAGAACTGTCACTTGATTTCAACGTATCATAAATTATATAAGATAAAAATATATTTTATAGAATAGGGAAACCTTGAATGCTTGATTTGTTTTGAGGTTTTTGCAATGAAAACAAGCCCACCTTGAAAAAATGAAGTGTTTGTCGAGTCGTCAGATCCTTCAACGAGAAAGTTGATGATTTTTTCAAGTGAAAGGGTGCTAACTAGTTACGTGAAAATTGGACTTGGGCCAGTTTTTTCACGGGAGGTTGCAAAGTAAGGTCCCTAGTGGAGAATGTGCTTTGCTCAAGAATGTAAGCAAATACAAATTTGAGTTTGATTTGCAACCCTGCTCCAAAGTCACAATAGTTAGGGACGCCTTTCGGTGCTCTTTCATTAAAAAACTGGTTTATGAAGATAAATAGGCAGAGGAGAATTCGATTGCACAAAAGTAAATCAGCGACCCCAGCTTATGATATCACGTAAAATGACTTGCCCAATTTCAAGTCACATCACAAGAAAACAACGCGTCCGAAAGAAAAAAGACATATGGCTAATCGTCTAGTCAGGAGACGTTGTTGGAGATACTGAACCCCGTAAGTTCCTTACATGCGTTTATCGCGGAGCGCGGTAAATAGGTCACATGGTACATGGGTCACGGTAAATAAGTCACGATAAAAGGCCACAAGGTAAAACGAGGGGAACATTCAAGTATTCAGGGAAAGGTGTCTTTTTGCCGTGACCTTTTTCCGTGTGACCTATTTACTTACGACTAGGGACCGGAAAAATATTTGCAAAAGATTGACAAAATATCCAATATATATTTTTTGCAAAAGCCCAAAATATTTGGAAAAAAGCCGGATATCTAAAAATATTTTTTTTACAAGGCCATTTTTTGGAATTTTTGTCTGTGTGCACCGATTTTCCAAATTTGTTCCTGGTGATATTTTTGTATTTGGCCAATGTTGGGTGCAAACTTGACATGTTATTGATTTAAACAATACAATTTTCAATTTGCCTCAATAGATGGCGCAGTGTTTTCGTATATGGCAATAGTTTTGATTGTGAATGTATAATCTTAGTACAAATGTCATTTTGTGGAGATTTTGTATTTTGGGTTCATTTTGAAAAGGCTCTATTGAGCATTGGTCATTTATTTCTTTTCCTCAATTTTGCCCGAAATATTTATTTTAACTAGAATATTCAACAAAATATTTATTTTCTCCTTGAAACAGCCAAAATATTTAAAAAATCGAGGAAAAGTGGGGAAATATCTTTAAAATATTATATTTTTTAGTAAATATATTTTCGGGTCCTACTTATGACCGTTTTGTTTGTGATCTTTTTACCAACAATCTTCATCGCACCTTTCATGCTTGGAATTAAGGCCAAGCAATGAGCGTGATCAGCTGCCAATGATGGCCAAGCAGAGCGTGACGTCACGAATCATAGGAGTGGGGTGAACCAAACCGTCGAACCTCTGAAACTGACTCACCGAACCCAGGTTAAGAGCCATTGTGCTAGATGATTGCTATTCATCTACAACCCAAGTCCATTGTTGAAGATGTTGGATTTAAGAGATATGCGCCACGATAGATCCATTTTACTCTATCCCTTCTAAACACGTTTTCATATCCAACACCTACCTTTCAAGCATGTTTACACGAGTTCAGGATGAAGTTGATGAACAAACTATTAGGCGTTAACTCAGGGTCCCTTACTACAGACTAGAGTTTTGCCAATTACTTTTAAAATACTATTAATTACATTTCCTTTGGTCTCTAATAAAATGCAATCATAATTACTATATTTTCGAATGCAATTCATTAAAATTACTTTCAAAATGTGGTTGAATAATATTTAGTTACTTTTCAATCACATTTTTTTTCTTGAAACGCAACTAAAACAAATTAGACTTGAAGTGTAAGGATTGTGTAAAGAGCCTCAAAAACTTGTCATCTTTAGATGCATTAATTTACACCCTGAATAATTTTGGTAAGATGGAGAAAGTTTGAAAAATGTTTAACCCCAGAAATTGTTTTTTCGGTGAAAATACAAAAGTAGTTTATGATTAAAAATTGTCAATCACATTGGTTGAAATATTATTTATTACAATTAAAGGTTTTCTACGGACTTCTGGTTTATGGCCGTGATCGTTCACTTCTTAAATAAGAACACTTTTGGTTGCCAATCGCCAATCTTGGACTTTGTCAGATTTCGGGGTCCACACACAGCAGAATTAATTGGAGAAGAAATACAAAATACTTTGGGGAGGCCTGAATCGGCAAACGATGTCGTCGTTGGTATTACTGATACTGGGGCAAACATGTTCAAAGCCATTAAAAACATTGAAATCAAAGACATCTCTTGCTCTGCACACACTCTGAACTTGATTGCCAATTCCTCTATGAATGAGGTCCAATCCGTTAAAACAATCAAGACTCTGTTTAAAAGATAGTGGAACCGTCTCTAAGTGGAACAAGCCAAACGAAGTACACTCCTTGTAGAAGTATTCGAGAACATCCAATAAGCGCAAGTTTTTCAAAGAATCAAAAAGTTTGACGCGGTTCAAGTCCTGAGACCCCTTTTACAAGGCAACCGTCAAACTCTCTGGGGAGAAACCCCTCCAAAATGCTCCTTCTTAAAAACGATTTCTTGACAAGAGAAGCAACACCGAACTCATGAAAATGTGATATTGCCTCAGCAATTAGAAACAATCTTGACATAAGATTTGATGCAAGAGAGCAATGAGGACCTTGCTATTGCGACAATTGACCCTGCAAAAATGTCAGCTTATACGCGCTGATCAGCACCTCTTGTGGTCAAATTAAAACATAGTTGCCACCTAGTGGAATGAGTATTATTGTCACCCTTTTGCGAAAGTTCAGGATTTTTCCTTCATGTATATATTTCTTTGTAGCTGCATTTTTTTAAATTCGAAATTGTATATTTTGGAGAATTTTTATTGTGAAGAAGATGTTTAACGTTTTCCCAAAGAGTGACATTACAAATAACCGTCTGGCAACTATGCTTCAATTTGACCGCAAGAGGCGCTGATCAGGGCGTATAGGCTGGCATTTTTTGGAGGGTTCATTGACACGCTCGCCCGGAAAAGTAGCGTCACTTCGAAAATCCGAACTGTTCTCTCCGCACTGCTTGGGTGGTGGAAAACTGGAAAATGACGATTTAGTCAAACATGGCTGAAAAAAAGTCATCTTTAACTCCAACTTCCGTTCTTAAACCTTTGATTTCCAAAAGATTTTTTTCCTATTTAATAAAAAACAGTCTAAACAGGTGAAAAGCTGAAATTTGAAATATTTTCCTTAGGCGTTAGGTGACAAAGAACAGTTCGAGAATCAAGATGTTATGGTCCGAAAAATTCGAGAAAAATTCGAGAAAATATTCATTTTTTCCTTGAAACAGCCAATTTTTTTTAAAAAGTTGAGGAAAAACGGAGATATTATTGAAGATATTTTATATTTAAAGAAAAATATTTCCGGGCCCTATTGATAACTTGAGGAGAATAGTTCAGGTTGGGAAACATTGAAGTTTTCAACCAAACTGACGATTGCTCATTCAGGAAAGCGTACTGGATTTGAATGGGATATTCGTGAAGGAGAGAGCTGCTGAAGTTGCCTAAAATCAATTGTAGACGGCGCCACATTTGACTAGGCGAGAATAAAATTTTGCTACGGAAGTACTGCTACCTTGAAAGTCCTTTTAAGACACTATTTCATCAGTTTTTCAAGGATTTATTGATCTAAAAATAAAAGAAAATAAGTTTACCTCATGATTTTGTCACATTTTTACCCATACACGGGGACATTTCTTTTAAAAAGCGAGTTTCAAGTGTACTTATAATGTTGCGTAAGTTTGGAAATATCCTTAGTGCGACACTTCCAGCTCGGCAACATCAATTTGATGAATATTTATGGTCGCATCGTTGTTTGCCGTTGATTGCTGTCAAAAAATGGACAAATTTGCAGGTAACTGACATGACACCTAGCTTTTACAAAATATGAAAAACTTACTTACGTTGGAGTTGCGTGAATGAAGAATATTACTGCGAACTAGTAGGGAACTAAAAAAGACTAGAATCAAAGCTTCTTACTTCAGATTGTACTTTTTCCACAACTTGTAAGAGCCCAGCCGGAAAAGTCCCACTGCCGATAATTGTTGGCTGAAAAATTGAATGATGAGCTTCGAAGTCGTCGTGCTTGGGGTCATTGAAACTAACATGTATCTGATCAAACCACCCTTCCCAGCCAGCCCTACAACAATTCCAATCATTTATTGGTCAATTTTGGGGTTTAAAACCTTATCAGAGTCCCAGGGACGAATTTGGTCCTGACTGGACAGGAAAAAATCCGTGCATGCGTCGTTTCTTACTAATTTTCAAACTCACGCAACATTATATGTACACTTGAAACTCGGTTTTCGAAAGAAATGTCCAGGTGTATGTATAAAAATGTGACAAAATCATGAAGTAAAGTTATTTTCCATTATTTTTAGATCAATAAATCCTTGAAAAACTGATGAAATAGTGTCTAAAAAGGACTTTCAAGGTAGCAGTACTTCCGTAGCAAAATTTTATTCTCGCCTAGTCAAATGTGGCGCCGTCTACAATTGATTTTAGGCAACTTCAGCAGCTCTCTCCTTTACGAATACCCATTGGTCTCAATTTTTTAATTTATACTAATAGCAGTCGGGCAGTCTGGTTTGCAACTCCTCTCTTGAGAACTGCATATATGAAACGTGCAGTGCTGCCGGAGCTTGTTTGATAGAAAGCACTAAAATGTTCTGGAAGCCGTAATATTTGTACAAAAGTTTTTTTTAACCGTTTTTCCCTGGAACTGGAATCAAACAGTGAAGTAAAAGAAGAGTTTGTCCTCTTTGATTTTTTGCTCACAAAAGTGTCAAGACATGTTGAAGCACTTATGGAAACAAAAAAATCATTTGAAACACAGTAGCAGCATTACCTGAATCAGTTGAGGTTTAGCTGAAAACCGTTTGTATCTCACATTTATTTCCACAAATGCGGTGAATGGTGAATATATGACAATGTATGTCATATCTATGAATGGTATTGGCCAAACTTTAGAACGTAGACTAAAAATATTCATCAATTACTCTAGGTCGTCGTGATCTTTGAAATACGCAATAATTGTTCTTGTTTCAATCTGCTTGAAACGGCAATCCCGCATTTTGAGAGTAAGTCAAGTTAATTTTTCATGCAGTTTCACCTTGTTTCGGAGCTATTGGTTCTCAATTAATTAACTGAGACCTCTTCCTTGTGCTTAAAATCTTCAAATTTATGAAAATATTGACAGACAATGATACATATATATTGTCTATAAGACATTCTTTTACCTTGAATTTAGGACCACCAACTTTGGCAAAAATTTGACTATTTGGGAAATTTTAGCGTGAACCTGAAATTGTCAAAAACGCCTGTCACAGATTTTGGATTCATTTTTTTATTGAATTGACAACTCAAGCACTTCCTGAGGTGCAATATGAGTGTGGTCAAAGGTAAAATAGAGAATATAAAGAGAAAAGACGGAGGTACATAAGTATTACAAATTTTGCACAATTTACGAGGTTATTTTAATAAAAACATTTTTGTAAAAGCTGGCCACAACTTAAATTTTAAAAAATATAGGGTCAATGAATGCTGACTGTCAGAAAAGATTAAAAGAAAACATTGAGAGAGAGTGATGGACCGAAAGGGCTCATAACCGAAACCGCAAGTTTCGGCCGAAAGAGGGCTTAACCGAGACCGAAACCGAAAGCAGCTGATTACAAAATTGTATAAATGCCAAATCCTCCTTAATAATTAAATTGCTCATATGTTCGATGTTGGGTAGCCGCAAATTTTGAAAAATCAGGAAACTTAAATTTCAATGTTTTTTAGACAATTTTTTTTTTCGATTTTGTGGTCAAATTCCATTCCTTATAGTGCATATCTGCCTTTGGTTTCGGTAGGCATAACCGAAACCGAACCTCAAATTTTGGCCGAAAGCGCTTTCGGTCCATCACTATTGAGAGGTGACAAAACCATTCAACTATCTTGTTCCCACATGTTTCACGTCTCTTGTTAAAACGTACTATTTAAGCAAATTTTTGAACAAAACACCTAAACTCACAAAAGTCAGGTCTTCTAACGACTAACCCAGGGTTTATTCTCTGAGAATATTTTTGAACATAAAGTTGCACAAGTGCAGAATATTGGCCCAATTCTTGATTCTCAACGAAGCAAGAGTTTCTTGGAACGGAAACTCGTCTCCAAACTTACCTGTAAACCTGTTTCCAATCTACATAGAGCCTCTCTGCATGTGTACAGTCTATGCTGCCTTCAAGTTAGGGCAGAATCAGTTCAAAAAATGTCAGGCAAAGACATCATAGTTTTGGGTGGTGGTGCAAGTGGACTCATTTCCGCTCTCAGGCTACAAGAATCCTTTCCTGGATCCCAAATCGTTCTATGTGCCGATCATTTGGGACCGGAAGCATCTAGTGTTTACTGTCCTTCACTATTCCTCCCATTGGAAACGCTCAACTGGAACTTGATTGGGTCTTCTTGGGAATACTTCAAAAAATTAGTTTCGACCGAAAATCACAAAGACACTGGCATTTCTGAGGTGATAATTTAAGAAGATAAGAAGGTCTTTTCATTTTTTTTATTTTATTAAATGGTTCTCTTTCTTCTTGGCTTCAGGTTCCGTGTTATTTATTAGGGCATTCAAATAAATTCCAACATATCCTTGGGTTCTTATCCCAGAGAGGTTATGTGCATCGGACTTGTACCCTTCCGGAATTAGCACTTTTTGGATCCAATGGAACTTGGAACCAACAAGGAATATATACTCACACCTTCATGATTGATCCCAAAATATTTCTGTCATGGGCGTTGAATCGATTTCAACAAAATGGAGGTCAAATCAGAAAGCTTCACATTCAAAGTTTCGACGCCATTGATCCAAAGTAAGAGAATTTGCCATGTAGTTTTTCAATTTTTTTATCTTTGACTTTTTTGTATCGATTAACATATTTCTTTGATTTTTCTCACATGGCCGCGTCCGTCTAAGAAATTTACAATTTTTGGAAGAACCATGTTCAAGATGGACCAAAGTCGAAACTTGAAACATCAGTCGAATTTTTCAAAACTTCCAAGTTTTACCCAACTTTGAGTGTCTTTGACATTGCAAATGATTTTTTTGCAAAATGTAAATAAGTGCTTTTTAAGTGAGATTTCATATTATTTTGAGCTATTTTGACGGTAACTTCAAAATTAAGAAAAAATCATTTGCTTTCGCGACATTAAAGAGCGTTATGAAATCTTTGGTTTTTTATATGACTTTAATGTTTTTTGGGGGGTCAAAAATGGACTGTATTTTTTGTTTTGTTTTTTGGCCTTGAGTATTTTTATCCAATTCTCACCGTGATGAGTCATAGAACTTTAAACAAAATTATTTTAGTTAAATTCATGCTCAAAGAACTCGAAATCACAAGTTTGTTGCAAAACTTAAAAAAGATGCTTATATTTCATGTGCCCTGTTGAATGCCTGAGCCTTAAATTTATTTTCGGCAACAAGATTGTCTCACGCAACTCTTTGAAGACTACCCAACAAACCTCATCATTTCGTTTCTCCGCCATTCTTGTTTTGCCCAGAAGACCAGTTTTCTTTTCTTTGGAAAAGAAATTTCCTTTTTTTTGCTTTGGTTTAATCATTTTTTTCTCTTTTCAAGCCAATTTGGATTGGTTGTCAATTGTACGGGATTGGGGGCTCGAAAATTGTGCCAGGACTCACTGGTTGTGCCCAAAACCTCAAAAATCCTGAAAGTCAATGCCCCCTGGATAAAAATGGCTGTTATTGTAGAATCTCAAGTGTTGATATTACCAGGTAAGGAAACGTTTCCATACATAGTATAAAATCGAATTCGTATAATTTATCAAAAACTAAATATCATAGCTTGACTGTACCTGTGAGAAAGAAACCCTAATGTCATATTTATCAAAATAACAAAATAGAAAGTTGAAAGGTAATAGCGTGTAATAACTGTAATTTCCTTTTGTGTTTTTAGGTATGAACGATTTGATCCTACATTCAGCTAATAAATCGGCTAGATATCCTCAAAATATCTGGGCTCAAGCATGTCGAGTAATCCCCAAATTGAGGGATGCCAGCAATCAAGTTCAAGATACATTTGTTTGGCGATCGTCTCGAATTCGACCCAGGCTTGAATTTGAAAATATTGGACCACTTAGGGTGAGGATAAAAGAGAATTTTAGAAAAACAAAACAAAAAATGAAATGAATTGTTTTTTTCAGATCATCCATAACTATGGACACGGCGATTCAAGCATTATTTTTGCTCCTGGATTTGCTGATGCCGTGGTCCACATGTATTGGGACTACTTGAAAAGTTCTCACCAACGGATGGGAAAACTTTGAATCGATTTTTTGATCCACTAGAAATGACCTCCCTTAGTGCAACAGATGATTAAACAACAAAATTTAATTATATTCCGGCCAATACTCTATGTTACATAATTTATTTGTGTTCAGAGTGGCAATCGACAATAAACAATAAACAAAAAAGGATTCCATTGGACACAATCCATAAAATGAAAATATTGCATGAGAAAAGTTTCAGCAAACATGGCCACTTTGAATGGGTGAATACACGTACGTCAGTATTCCTTAAGATTGATAAGACACTGTTTTTTGTTCAGCTTAATCAAAAATTCTGACACATAAGACGATGAGAGTTTCAATTGTTTGTGTATGTATGTATTTAGCGGCAGGAAAAATTCCGCAACCACAAAAAATGAATATTTAACTATCGAAAAATTATGGAAATTTAGTTTGTCTTCTGTACCAACCAACCAAAAATCCATTTTCCTCTACATGAGCCATTCTTTTAGCTGAATCCAGGTAACAGGGGACTTCTTTTACGATTACTATGAAGCCATTCAGCATGTTGTTGCAACCACACGTAAGCAATCATTTGGTTTCGGCTGAGAGACGTTTGGCTCCAGCTTTTATTTGGTTTCCTCTCGCAATTACTAACGAAGACCCCGGTCTGCAGTTGATGTTTTTCTAACAGATCACCCTCGTTTGTTCCTTAAAATTCTTTGTTTAGCTGAAATCATGAGTGGAAAACAATTCAGGGGAACCGTGTTATCACTAATGCTTTAAAAAGTAGATGAAAATATGAAAGGAGCGAGCGGAATGTAATCGCTTAATTGGAAGAAAAGACGTGGCTTCAAAGTTAATAGCATTTAATGAAGGCAGCTGTTTGCCAAAGAACTCTTTTCATGCAAGAAATCATCCTCAAAATGCAACCTCCTAACCATATAGAGTGTTCGACTTTCTAAACAACGGCCGTATGTTACACTAAATAGGTGAGTTAATGAGGAATTTGGGGAGTAAAATGCAAGTAAACAAGACTACGGGAAAGTTGTTGAGAGCGCTCGAGAGCATGGAGGAGAAAAGTGAAGTACATCATATTTTTACTTGGCGTTGTGTACAAATTATTAAAGCTGAGCTTTTGTACATGACAGTCAGCAAATCCAAAACATCAAATAAAAAATGAAATAACCTAAATATTCAAATGCTTGGAACAGTATTTTCTTATTTTGATTTTTATAAAGTGACCCAGCATGAATGAGTGCCACTTGAGTGGGGAGATTTTTTTTCTTACTTGCTCAACTCATTGAAATTTCCTTCATCTTGGATGGCAACTCGATCTCGATCTTTCGTTGATACTTGTTCAATATCATCACCTTCATTTCATTGTCTTTAAGTGGAACATCTAGTTTTGACGCCCCAAACGTCATTATGCGTTCAATGCCATGTTACTCTCGCCAACCCAAGAGTAGACTTGTTCCAAGTCATCAAGAAGACTTCTTGAGTTCTGACCCTTTCTTCCAAAATCTAATTTTGTATCATCAGCATATGAAGAAACACTGGCTTTTGTTGCAAACTTCTAGAGAGGAGCAATAAAGGGAATAAACTGGAGTGGACCTAAAATTGAACCTTGTGGAACACCTGACTTGACATCATACATGCCACTAAAAGATCCTTCAACCTTAACCATTTGCTTCCTTTCACTCATGAAGCTACCATTCCAATTTAAGACCTAACCCGGGTCCCAAGCTCTTTGAGTTGATCGAGTAAAAGACCAGATTTACCTTATCAAAGGCCTTGATAAAGTCAAGATAGACTACATCAACTTTCAAGCCCTTCAATGATGTGCTCAATGTGGTCAATCAATTGGGTTATAGTGCTAAAATGGGTTCGAAACCCATGCTGCCCAGGGGGAATCATATCATGGGCTTCCAGATACTCAACAAGCTTGGACTTCGTGATCTTCTCAAAGACCTTTGCAATATTGTAGGTCAGAGAAATGGGCCTATAATTACTAGGGAGTGACTTATCTCCGCCCTTAAAAATTGGAACGACATGAGCTACTTTGAGCACAGTGAGACTCAATTCAAAAAACCATTGAATAGAACATAAGTTGCATTTATGACACTTAATATGACAAGATTCCAGCAAGCTCTACATGCTGTCTTAAGTACGTTAACATGCGTCCACTTGGCTCGGAGATTTTTCTCAAGCTTTGGTCCACTCCCTTAGCTCCTGAAATGATATTTCCTGATGACGTTGTTGAACTCGAGTTTTGTACTATACAGAACACGTCACAACCTTAGAAATCTCTACCTAGGAAATCGATTATCAAAGCGTGGAGATTAACAACCAAGGAGTAACGTAAGGCTTTCATGTATTGAGTCTTCCTTGGATTCTCCTCAGGCAACACGAAGAAGAAGATTGGTTTGCCTGGAACTTCTTGCAGATAACTTGGTGGAGTTATTGGGTGTGTGTGTGTGTGTGTGTGTGTGTGAGAGAGAGAGAGAGTGAGCGAGTTTTAAGAGTGCCGTTTCTTCATGCACCAGGTTATTGCTGCGTAGAGTACGATTTTGATCTAATGGACTTCTGGTAAATGAACTTTGAGTCGCTTTGTATTGCAGTGCTTAAAACGTTAGAAATGTGTGAAATGAATGAACAGTTTCTGTTACAAATGTCTTCCTAGGCTATCCCCTCAAAAACAAGAAAGATAAGTTAGTGATCATGTTATTTTACATAGACATGTTTTTTTGCATTTTACATACACATGTTATTTTTCATTTTACATATACATTTTATTTTGCATTTTACATGAACATGTTATTTTGCATTTTGCATAGACATGTTTTTTTGCATTTTACATAAACATGCTATTCTGCATTTTACATAAACATGTTGTTATGCATTTTTCATAAACGTGTTATTTTGCATTTTACAATATCCAAGAATTAATGCCATATTGCATAATTAAAATAAAAATAGGTTTTAAAAAGACGTATGTTTTTTGCTAGTTCTGTACACTTTGTTTTAGTTTGCTATTTTTTGTGCTTTTAATAACGGTGTCAGGCGTCATAAGAAATGTGACACCAAGGAATCCCAAAAATATGCTATGATAAGAAGCATTCAAATCATTTTTTCAATGAAAGTCTTCAAATTTGGGTTCGAGGCCATTTAAATGCACCTCTACAGAAATTGGAAGTCAACCATCATTTTTTGAAGTGCAGTCAAAGCTCTATAATAAGAAACTTGATGCAAAAATTAAGAATACCTCACGATATCAGAGTAAGTTTGCTGAGTCTCACTGTATTGCAATAAAAAAAGGCCATCTAAACGAGAACTAAACATTTTTCACACATTTAGTCTTGATTTTCAGGGACTGATTTCAAAACTACACCCTGGGGCCAATCATTGTATGAGAATGTGAGGTTTTTGAAGCAAACATATTGTTCCGCCGAATTTCCGTTGTCTTGATTGGACCTAAGCAATGTTTTGAAAGTAATCCTGGTTGGACCATCCTTGATTTAGTCAGGAACCACTGTGCGTCAGGACGAATTTCAAAAATACACACTGGGTCCGATCATTGTACTAAAATGTAAGGTTTTTGCAACAAATATATTGTTCCGTTGAATTTGGTCGAGTTGTCCGTTGGGTCGAGTTGTCCTGGGTCGAGTTGTCCGCTGGGTCGAGTTGTCCTGTCACCCACTAAATCATTGAAACCTATCTCTAGATGTACGTAAGATTGTCACTAAGTAAGCGAGAAAGAATTTAAAGGAGTCCTTGCCAAACCACATTGTGATCTCCGTTGCAAATTCCTAGATTTTCACAAGAAAACGAACTTCTTAAAAATGAAAACTGAACATACTCCATCATCAATACTTCATTTTTACCTCGACAAAACCGAGTGTTTTAGTATCGAGTATCAAGATTTTAATATCGAAATTTTTAGTAGCGTTGAGATCTCCAGGATTTTGATTCTAGTCCAGAGATCCAGACAGTCATTTCACGGCAAGCCAAGTGCAAGCCAGGTTTTAACGTTGTATCGTACAAACGCATTCTGTGCTTTTCCCGGAGTCTGAAGGGCTTCTTTTCAGTTTTCTTCGATTTGCTCAAGAGTGCATGGTGCCTCTTTGTCTTTGTAGTGTGATTTCCAGACAATTTTTGTGCATAATCATGGTTAAAAGATAAGCCATAGAGTTACCATTTTTCTGCAAGTCATCAAACGCCATTGAAACAGATTCCATATTGGTAAACCATCAAACTGGTCCGGTTTCAAGGTACCTCAATTCATACCCAATTTTCCATGGCAATCAAGTTGTTCTCAAGTGTATTTTCAATTCCGAAAAGGGTTGGTAGAGCAAGTCATCCCAATTTTATGTTTTGTTACAGTTCAGTCGGCTGTTGCTTAAAGGAGCATACACTGTCAACACAGTTGCTGGGTTTTGAGAAGAAAATCAAAATAAAACAATGATTATGAAGTAATGGTCAATATGCTTGGAGATCACTTTTCACGTGTATTTTCGATTTCAAAACGGATAGGAAAGCAGTCCATGACGCTAGTACAGTTGTTAATGAGACTGACATTGACAGTCAGGATAATCGCTTGGAGGATCTGGCACACGGTGTTCCGAATGGCTTTTTAGGTTTGAATCAAAATACCCAAAGACACAATGGCAATTTTTGGACCCACAATTCAATGGGGAACAACTTTACTTTTATTGTTTTATACAAGATTAGGTCCAGGGAAAAAGTCATATACCTAAAAACCTATTAAATATAATTTTTTTAAACAAACTATTTAATCCATATTTAGAGACCATTTAGTTACCTTATGAATTCAAATTGAATAAAAATTCATTCAGCAACAGCTGAGTTATTTGACTTTGAATGGTCCATTTTTGACCCCAAAAAGCCGAAAAACGCTACAGTAATATGAAAAAACAAATTCCCAAAGATTTCACGTGGCTTTTCAATATTGCAAAAAATAAATGATTTTTTTCAGTTTTGAAACTTATGTGAAAATAGCTCAAAATATGAAAAAATATCACTTAAAATGCACTTAAACAAGATTTTTGGAAAGTTATTTTTATAACTATTTAGAGTACGCTATGATGTGTGTTGTGCCAAAATTTCAAATAAAAATGTCTAACAAGTTCATATCCAAAATTACGAGTTCTAGAAGGACCATGTTCAAAATGGACTAAAATCGAGACTTGAAACATTAACCGATTTTTGCAAAACTTTAAATTATTACCCAACTTTGAGTGTCTTTGATACTGCAAAAGTTTTTGTTATTGGAAAATGTATTTTAAATGCCTTTTATGTGCTATTTTTTCTTATTTTGAGCTATTTTGACATAAGTTCCAAAACTCAAAAAAATCATTTATGTTTGCTATATTGAAAAGCTATGTGAAATCTTTGGGAATTTGTTTTTTCATATAACTGTAGCGTTTTTCGGCTTTTTGGGGTCAAAAATGGACCATTCAAAGTCAAATAACTCAGCTGTTGCTGAATGAATTTTTATTCAATTTGAATTCATATGGTAACTAAATGGTCTCTAAATACGGATTAAATAGTTTGTTAAAAAATGTTATATTTAATAGATTTTTAGGTATATGACTTTTTTCCTGGACCTAATCTTGTATAATACAATAAAAGTAAAGTTGTTCTCCATTGAATTGTGGATCCAAAAAGTGCCATGGTGTCTTTGGGTATTTTGATTCAAACCTAAAACGCCATTCGGAACACCGTGTGCAGTAACAGATCAAGATGCTTTTGAGGCCATCAAGAGCTTAAAGCTCTTAAGTTCTCCTGGACCTGATGGTTTGACATTTTAGTTTCTGATGAAATGTTCACAGATTCTTGCCCCTGTTTTCTCCTTTTTGATGCGTTGCATCTTAGATCAGGGCAAGTTTCCCTCTTCTCTAAAAGTAGCTCATGTCGTTCCAATTTTTAAGAGCGGAGATAAGTCACTCCCTAGTAATTATAGGCCCATTTCTCTGACTTCCAGTATTGCAAAGGTCTTTGAGAAGATCATGAAGTCCAAGCTTGTTGAGTATTTGGAAGCTCATGATATCATTCCCCCAGGGCAGCATGGGTTTCGCGCCCATTTTAGTACACTCACCCAATTAGTTGACCACATCGAGCAGATCATTGAGAGGCTTGAAAGTCACGAGTCAGGTGATGTAGTCTATCTTGACTTTGCCAAGGCCTTTGTCAAGGTAGATCATGGTCTTTTGCTCGATCAACTCAAAGAGTTTGGGATCCAAGGAAAGGTCCTGAATTGGATTGATAGTTTCATGAGTGATAGGAAACAAATAGTCAAGGTTGAAGGATCATTTAGTGGCATGTATGATGTCAAGTCAGGTGTTCCACAAGGTTCAATCTTAGGTCTGCTGCTGTTTATTCTCTTTATTGCTCCTCTCTAGAAGTTTTAAACAAAAGCCAGTATTTCTTCATATGCTGATGACACAAAATTAGTTTGTGGAAGGAATGGTCAGGACTCAAAATGTTTAGTTGAGGACTTGAAAAAAGTCTACTCTTGGATTGGTCAGAGTAATATGGCATTGAACGGGATGAAATTCCGCACAATGACGTATGGGACGTCCAAATTAGATGTTCCACTCAAAGACAATGGAGGTTGTGATATTGAGCAGGTATCGTCCATGAGGGATTTAGGAGTTGTCATCCAAGATGATGGAAAGTTCGATGAGCATGTCCAGTTGAAAGTGGGGAAGGCATTTCAAACGTGCGCCTGGATCTATCGCACTTTTAAGTCCAGAGATAGTGTTACGATGCTAACTCTGTACAAGTCGATTGGTCAACCGCATCTTGAATATGCCTCACCCATTTGGGCTCCAATGAGTTCAGCAGGTTTGCAAAAGGTCGAGCAGATCCAAAGATGTTTCACTAGGAACATCACAGGAATGAGAGAGCTCTTGTATTGGGAGAGGCTCCAGAAGTTAGGGCTGTACAGTACTCAGAGAAGGTATGAAAGGCATCTGACACTCAATGTTTTCAAGAGCGTTCATGGGCTCTGTCCTAACCCAGGATTTGAGATCAGTTGTAGCGATCGTAGAGGTTTTACGTGCGTTCTGAGAGCACCTCCAAATCCAAGGGAATCTAGGCTTGTTCGAACAATGAAGTCCTCGTCTCTTCTTTATCGGGCTCCTTCATTGTTCAATTTGTTGCCCATTAATCTTCGTCGGGAATATGTAGGAGCTGGTCCTCTAACAGCATTTAAGGCAGGATTGGACAAATTTTTGAATACTATTCCTGACCAACCTACTAGTCAAGGTTTGTACAGATCTGCCAACAGTAACTCATTGGCAGATCAAATTTCATATAAACGGTAATTTTATAAACTATATTAATCATTAACTCTCTTTACAGGGAATCCCATTCCTTGTAGTGGTATTAAAAATCCCCCCCCTCCCCCCCAAAAAAAATAAAAATAAAATAAAATAAAAATAGAAATTTGAACCACAATCGTTATCATGCTAGATTTTTTTTTTGTTGATGAACTGATAGTGAACTATGACGGAAACAACCAAAACTGGTTGCCTTAAAACATATGAAAAAAGAATTCATTCAAAAATTCTTCTTTGTTACCATATAATGAATTGAATTTCATATTGAATTGAAAGCATAAAAATGGCAATCCTCGCCCACTGATCTGTCCATTCTATGCACAAATAGTGTTTTGGATCTAATTATTCTATCAGAAAGAGGTTTTGTAACCCTGTGCTTGTTCTTTGCAAATTTAGGAACAATTCTTGACAAGGTTTATCATCATATCGATTAATCAAGAACTTGGAAGGCTAAAGCACTTTTAGTGAGTCACCAAAAGTGCCAACCTAAAGACTGTTTTTTTTTCATTCAATGAAATAGCCCTAATGATATTTCAAAAAATAATTCCGTATGCCTCTTTTGTTCAGTTTCCAAAGAGCCTTCCCATTACAAAACTCAACACAATCACCATATTTTTTTTGCGGAATGAACGTAAAAAATACCCATTTCCAAAAAAATGTTGACAGGCAATCCTAAACAACGTATTCTAAATAAGGTTGTCTTTTCTCTTTTAGATTGGCAACATTTTGTTTAACGGCAAGTCTGGACCAAATCATGGACTATCATAGTCGAAAGCATCGACTATTGGCCAGCCGTCCGCCCATGACACCAATACCCACTTCATTCCAACCTCAGTCATCAAGTGTTGCCACTCTTCCACAAACTCTCGAGTCCGTCGATCGTCCAGAAAGGGTTCAAATATCCCCTTTCCATCTAACAATGAGGTCAACTGATCCATACCCAAGACAATCTGAACCTGAACAAAGGTTCCTGCCCGCTCAACATTGGTCTCAGAAACCTAAACAATCTCACATACCGGCATTTTCCGAGTCTCGATTTCAGGAACCGCCATTGCAACTTGAGCCAACAATGAACAAGTGTAAGGTGGTCCGCCAGCTGTCAGATAACACTTGGATCGCGATGTATGTACCCTGGGACGGGCATTCCTTGGAACAAGCTTCCAAAACAATCAAAAACTTTGCCGAATCATTGGAAATGTCAAAGAGTATATCAACTTGCCGTTGTCAAAGACACAGTTCATACCAAATGTCGCAAGAAAGTCCCAATCAATCTCACTTTCCTAAAAGAATACACCAAGTAGCTGACGAAGCTTTTTGTATTCCTCAAGCTTTTCCCGCAAGTTCCTATTCAGCTGAAGCTCCCAAACAATTTTCATATCCTCCTCCATTCCCAAAGCAACTCTTGCCTCATCATCGAGCTCTTCAAGAAGGTCCATATTTACCTCAACCTCCTGAACAACCCTCACATCGAAATCAGGTCCCTCCGGATTTTCTTGCTCCATCCCAATCTCCTCAACATACCCCTTATCTGTCACTAGTCCCAAAACCTAGATCCCATCAATGTGAAACCTTTCAACAGAACTCTTTTCCACCCCAAAACCCCCAACAAAGACACCTTCAATTGTTTCAATCAACCCCAAAAAGCTCATACCAACCTCCAGTTCAAGCACAGAGATCCCTTCAACATCAAAGTTTATCAGAAAGTTTTTGTCCTACCCAAGAAAGCCCTCCCTTGCCTCAAGCTCTAAAACGAAAGTCTCAGCCACGTCAAACTCTAACCGAAGATCCCTGTTTTCTTGTTGGCACTAAACCACGTTCTCATATTTATCAATTCCCCCAACAAAGCCCCAATTCACCTCAAAACTCAAAGGCAAGATCTGAGTCACCTCGATCCCCAGAACAACGTCCCCCTACATATCAAGCCCTAAAGCAAAGTTCTATCGCACATCAATCATCCAAAGAAAGTTTGTATCCAATCCAAGCAACCAAAGAAGACTTGTTAGAGCATCAAGTCTCCAAAGAAGCCTTTCTAGAGAACGAAGATTCCAGTGAGGGGTTTCAAGAAAGCTCTCTTGAGAGCGAAGACTCCAATGAAGGATTTCATAATAACAAAGAAGGATTTCAATCTTCCAAAAAAAGCCCCAAGAAACCCCGAGGTGCCAAATCAAGCCCTGTTTTACCAGCACGCTCCACATTTATATTCACAGAAGAGCTCAACCAAGTCATGTGCTCGATTTGTCAGGCTCCCGCAGAGAGCTCGCATTTAAATTATGGCGCGTATTCGTGCTTCAGCTGTCGAGCCTTCTTTAGGCGCTCGGTTCAAATCGAACTCTATCCAAAGTTCAGTTGTCAATTTGGAAACCAATGTGAGATAACTTTCGGGAATAGAAACTTTTGTCGGAGTTGCCGCTTTAAGAAATGTGTGGACAAGGGTATGAAAATATCTGCAGTGCTAAATTTGGAGCAGAAAAGAACGCGGTTCCGCAAGTATCTTGGACTTCAAGAGATGGATAAAATCAAGAAAACTGCTGAAATGAAAGCTACATTGAGGACATTTCGAAAGAAACCACCCAGTAGTGGACGTAAGGAGATGCAAATAATGGAGTGAATTAATTATTATTCAGCATACTAAGGACATGTTGGCCTACTAATAGCCCAAAATCAAACGCCAGCTATGGTTTCTCGACTTTGTCAATACGTTTATGCAGGGATAACCTATATAATAGTATTAATACTGGATACGAACTCGCGGAATTTCTCCGGCACGCAACCTCCGGTATGAGGCCGAGATTCGTAAACAAGAAATACAAACGGCCATGTTGGGAGCGGAAAATCAAACGGAAATCGACCAAAATTCCAAAAGATAGTGCGCCAATCGGTGTTCCCTGTATTTCAAGCGGGTCCAGCCAAGTCCTAGCCTTGGTAAAGGTCAACCCCACGCCCCAAAATCAGTCCGATGTTGGTGTTTTGAAGACAACAAGTTCAGCCATGAACGAGTGAATGAAAGAGTGAATAAATGATCACATCATGGAGGGCTAATTCATTGGTCACAAGTGCGAATGAACCTGCAAGATGTCTTTTCTTCAAGATGACGATCAAGTGATTAAATGAAATTTGATGACCAGGTTACCTGATACCAATCATTAGAAGTGATAGCCTCATCTGAAGCAAATAGAAAGAAAATGGACCTGAATTCGAGCGCAAATTCCTCGTGAAAAAGGATAAAGAACCAACTTTCGCTCGTACAAAAACGGAGAGTTTCTTTACGCACATCCAATACACAACTTGAACAACAAAGAATATTTTACGATTCCATGAATTATCAACAACAAAATAACGTTTTTTTCCGAGCTCATATATCATCTGACTTGAACGTCTTATTAGTATCTTTGAACTTACAATTGAACCCATCCATCAAAATTTAAGGTATTATCCTGAACTGAATTAACACATGCCAAACTTTGCATGAAATCAAGGTTTTTATAAGTTGTGTCACCTTGGCATAATTTAATGTTCTATAAATGATGGCCCATTTTTGAATTTCTTTTATTGTATGGTTGTTTTTTTAGTTCAGGATAATAAGGACAGGTAAGATATTCTTAAGTTGTTCAAGTTGCGTGATGGACGAGTGCGATAAAACTCCCCGTTTTGATCCGGGTGAGAGTATGTGGGGAAAGTTGGTTCTTAATCCCTTTTCAAGAGGAATTTGCGTTCGGATTAAGGTCCATATAGAACAAAGAAAGAAGAAATCCTCAGTGTCAAGAATTCGATCAAATGAAGAGCAAATTAAGATGACTTTGAAACCTATCAGGTGGACCTACTAGTAATGGATGGGCTCAATATGTTGATCTGCCTTTCGAGTCAGTCAGCCCAAATTGGTGATCTGACAGTCTAACCCGGATTACATGGACCCTCTCAAAGTCTTTAGAATGAAATGCTCCCATCAAGATTGAATTGTGTGGATTTTTCATTCAATTTGATTGTTAATTCCTGGACAAGGGGATCTAAGAAGACCAATCAAACCTTATCAAGCCTGTAGAGCCTATCCCTGCAATGATAAGACATGATCCTCTGGTCCTGAAGGACCCTTACCCCCAGTCCTGCGTGGTCCTGACCTTCTTGAGCCCCAAGACTTGAAAAAATTTCAATCAAATCCACAATCCAGGATTTAATCCCCACGTTTTTTTACTCATTTTGTCTCAAGGACATTGTGATTGCCTTTGTTCCTATTCCAATCCGGATCAGATGGTTGATCTGATCCAGAACCCTCAAAAGTGCCCTTTAATAGTTATAGCCAACAACATCTCCGACTTGGACTCCATCTTGTTTCAAAATGAGACCATTCTTGTTCTTTCATTTTCCTATGGAAATGGTTCCTGCGTTGTGGAGGTGTTGAAGAGGATAGAAGATGAGTAACACTCCAGATACCACCACAGATACTTCTGTTGAGCATTGTTTCACTGAAGTTGGACTAATGGGTGAAGCAAGATTCCATCTACGTATTTTCCTCATTCTTATGAGGACTAAAATCCTTTGGAGAGTTGAATGTCAAAAGTTCATGAGACGAGTAAAAAGAGTGCTGGGACTTCTAAATTCAAGGTGAAGAACATCCAGTCCACAAATATTAACACAAAAAGTTCGACAGAATTCTTTCAAGACACGTGTTCAACTGTTTTAGCCGTTAATAAGGAATAAATGACGTTGTGTCAAAATATAGCCTCGGCCTCATACCATTTTTTCAAAAATCGGAGTTCGTGTCCACCCCTTTCAGGGGTTCCTGGTTTATGTTAGCCTTTGCAATAAATCTCAATTTTCAATATAAGACGTTCAAACAACATCACCTCAATAACGTTAGACATCCAGTCTAATTTTCTCATCCACGTTTGGAAAGCATTGTAAATATCCTTAAATAATTTCCTTGACAAACAGCGAGCCCCATTTCCAGTCCTATTTTACAAAATCGATTAGCTCAATCACTGTGTTCCGAATGGCTTTTTAGGTTTGAATCAAAATACCCAAATACATCATGGCACTTTTTGGACCCACAAAAAAATCAAGCTGAGTTATTTGACTTTGAATGGTCCATTTTTGACCCCAAAAGGCCGAAAAACGCTACAGTTATATGACAATCCCAATTGCCAAAGATTTCATATAGCTTTTCAATATTGCAAAAATAATGATTTTTTCGAGTTTTAGAGCTCATGTCAAAATAGCTCAAAATTAAAAAAATATATATCACTTAAAAGGCACTTAACATACATTTTGCCATGATTTTTTTTTTGCACTATCAAAGACACTCAAAGTTGGGTAATACTTAGAAGTTTTGAAAAAAATCGGTTAATGTTTCAAGTTTCGGTTTTAGTCCATTTTGAACATGGTCCTTCTTTTCCCTGGATCTAAACTTACATAAAACAATAGAAGTAAAGTTGTTCCCCAATAAGTTGTGGGTCCCAAAAGTGCCATGATGTCTTTGGGTATTTTGATTCAAACCTAAAAAGCCATTCATTCGAGACACCGTGTCTCGGTGAGAGATCTCGTACTGACTCCAGAAGATAGGACTGTACAGTATTCAGAGTAGAGCTGTGCATCAGATCCGACTTTTCGTCCGATCCGATCAGATTCGGATTCGTTCGGATTGACGCAAGAATTTTCGGAGTCGGATTCGTTCGGATTGACGCAAGAATTTTCGGATTTGGATTCGTTCGGATTGACGCAAGAATTTTCAGATTTGGATTCGTCAAAGCATGTCGGATTCGGATTTGCGAAATATTTTTTTCGGATCCGACATAATCCGAAAATAATCCGAACTTTTTAGTTACTTTTTTTTGAAATTTCAATTCTCAAGATTTCCTTTTTGTAACATTTTTTCTTGATCTTCAACTAAGGATTTTTTTATTTTTCTGCAAGTTGTTTAATTGTGTTCCGAATGGCTTTTTAGGTTTGAATCAAAATACCCAAAGACATCATGGCACTTTTTGGACCCACAACTTAATGGGGAACAACTTTACTTTCATTGTATTATGTAAGTTGAGGCCCAACGAAAAAGTTATTATTAGTTATAACATTTTTTAATAAACTATTTCACCCATATTTAGAGACCATTTACTTACCTTATGGGTTCAAATTGAATAAAAATTCTTTCAGCAACAGGGAAAGAGCTCTGGAAATGTAATTGCAAAACTTAATTGAAATTTCAAGGAAGCCAGAGTGGACACGCGTACTAGCGCGTTCTTAAAAGTGCCGAGTGTAAGTGCTTCCCCAGACGGCGTAGGTTCGAATCCTGTTGAGGGTTGGATTGAAGCTGTCGGAAAGCCTTAATTTCAATTATAATTACATCACAGGTCTGTAGTGGGGGCACACATAGATAAATAAAACAAAGATATCTCATTTCTGACGTCACCAAAACCGCCCTCTACGAGGGATTACCTAACAACATTCCTAAAAAGGACGGTTTCATAAGGAACGTCATAGAGGGCACTACCCTGCTTGAAATTTGATTCTCACAGTCAATCCAGAAAATACAGCCTGCGTCATCTAGAGGTCACGGATCTCCACACTGTCACGGCAGTCTGCCTGCTCAGCGAGAAGTGAGAAGTCTGGGGCTGGTCTGTGGGGCACATTGGATGTTTGATCGTGCCAAACTGTCAACGCACTGCCTTAAAAGAGAGGCTAATTCAACAGCTGACCTCCCTCTTTTTGGGTGTTTGGCGCGAGCAGCCTGAGGCTGTACATCGAGTTAGAGGGCTAACAGAAAAATGACACTCCAAAAATATTTGTGAGTCACCAAGCCTGCACTGCGTGTGCGATGTGATTTGACGTTGAACATGCTAAGTTACGTGATTCAAAACCAGAACTTGCGTTTTCAGGGAGTCAGTGGCGGAATTGCTCATTCAACTGCTTTGCACGAACAAGAGCAATGCATGATGAATCAAGCCACTTGACATCCTTGCTGCCGGATCAATGAAGTGTGTTCAAAACAAATCTCCTCTGACTGAACTGGAGTGACATTTCTCAATTAGCCCTCTACAGCGAGTGAACTCATTTCTATGAACGGAGAGTTTTTGCTTCAAATCCTCGGTAATTAACGTGATAAAGGTAAAAAGAGCAAGAAAACACCCCATTGAAAACATCTGAAGGCTTCGTGTCAAGTGCCAGAACAATCAAGCGACGCAGGAAGTACCCATTGAAGCCATTGACATCAATGATGATGTTCGAAAACTCCAAGCAGTTCCAAAAATGACATTGGGACACAAATGACGAAGAAATGCAAAAATGATTTATGCTTCCAAATGATGATCTGTTCTCAAAACTTTCATTGATATGCTTACCTTTAAGAATGAAACCGAATGAGTTAGTGAGCACAGAAAAGAACCTCCAGCCTTTGGATCTAATCGAGTTGGCATGTTTAACATTTCATGTACCTTAAGGTGAAATTTTAAAATTGTGATCCTTTTTTTGAATAATCATATACGTAATAAATAAATGGAAAAATAAACATTGATGGGCAAATTTTCTAGTTTTACAATTGAATTCTAGAAATGGATTTATTCCCCTTGTTTTGGCATTAATCTTGTTCTAAACTCGTACTAAAGCATGAATACAGTCGAGATTGGCCTACATCACTGCACTGAAAGTCTTTCCAAGTTATTTCTCATTGCCGCAGGAATTACTTAGTTTACCCTTGATTTCATCTACCTCTGAAACATTGACATATTTTATTATTGAGGATTAAATCTAAACACTACTCATATTTGACACCCACGCCAGAGCTACCTAGTGCTGAAATAACCCTCTTTCATTTTTTTTTTCCATTTTTTAGTCAGGTCTATATTATAGTTTATCTTCCTAATAATCTACTAAATTCAGTATTTTTCAATGTTGTAATAAAATCGGCGACATTTGAGCTGAGGCGGTCCATTTTTGACCCAAAGAAGCGGAAAGTATCTCCGGCCATATAAACACCCAAATTATCAAACAATATAAATAAGTCTTTGAAAATTTAATTTAGATGCAAAAAATGCCATTTTTGTATGTAAAACTACTTTTGAATGAGAAAAAGGCTGCACAGGTACATCATATTTAATGGAATTCGCCTTTTGGTCCTAGTATTAATGAATAATGAGAAAATGTGTGAAGACTTGTCCTCTGAGATGGACAAAGTTGGGTAGAATTTCGGATTTCCTCTTCTTTTTGGACACCCTCCAAAACACCAAACCGATTCTTTGGAGCTGGCTCTTTGCCTTTCTTTTTTATTTCGTGACAACAGGATGCTTATAAGTAGGTTAAAAGCCCCCTGAAATGTCGATTTCCTGCTTTTTCCGTTACGAACAACGAAGATTTTACAGCCTAGGGCAAACAGCGTAGAACCGTGAAAGGTTGTGAGAGGATCGTCAAACACTTTCCGTCCTAGAGCTCAACGTCATCTTATCTATATTGCTAATATTTAGGTTCAAAGTATGATTACGACACAACTTTTATGTCAGGGTGTAACATAAAAGGTCAAAGGTGGGTTCCTCATTATCAAGAATCATTCAAATTTAGAAGAATTCCTAGTTGTAAGATTTAAATCCATTAAATAGACACCTTGATTTAAATCCATTATATGGACACCTTGTGGTCTCTTCCTTCCATTAAAAAGTGACCATTAACAAAAACACAGTGACCATAAGATTATTTTTGTCTATTATTATTATTTTTTGTTATTTTGTTTTGTGACGAGAAAGTTGTATAATCTGATCTGAAAAAGGTGGTCAATCATTTTATTCAAAGTCAGGCTATTTTTCTTGAAGTCATGGTTGTAAACCATGTGATCACAGGAAAATGTGAACGCCTCGTCCTTGGATATCCGTTTCATGTATACACGTTGTATGCTGCTACACCAAACTGTCCAAGTGGGAAAAGTAAATCGGGAAGCCTTTTCCATGGGCCATTGTGAACATATTCATAGGTGTGGTTTATGGAACCCTCGCCTCGCTGCATTGAACCTCCAAGGTGCAAAAGTCGTCTGCCGTTTCCAATAACAATCACCTTTCCACTGAAAATTGTAACTGGAAATGGAAATGGCGCCTTCTTCCAGACTCTATGAAGAAAAAGTGTATTTTTTAAATCAAAAACGTGAGCCGCAAAACTAATTACAATAATTGAACAACTATAGACATCTAAACTCTCACTGCTACAACATACAGGGTGATATAAAAATCTTTGCCTGTTGGCAATCATGACAAAATCACATATTTTTCCCTTACTAATTGCAAACGAAGAAGGTTTACAGAATGAGATGTTTATCAGTCATTTGTAAACTACTTGTACTTTAAGCGCAATCAATGAAACAGAAAACTCTCGGGTATAATCTCACTGCCGAGTTCCTGAGGTTGCGTGATACATTGCTTTAAACTGAAACTAAGTTATGTTGGATTACATTCTATTGTGTTAGATTAGGTTAGGTTTTAGGTTAGGTTTAAAGTTAGGTTAGGTTAGGTTTTAAAATGGAGTCACGCAACTTAGGACTTTTTCAATGTGAGAAAAAAGATGAGAGATTTGGACATCATTTTGAAATAAGAGATCAAGACAGCTCTTGCACAATACTTTTTCGAAAACAATCTGGAATCATGGACATTCGGAATATTGCCAGAATCTAAGTGTGGGGATCAAGTTCCTTTGGCACTATTGATCACTCGTTTGGAAAAGTGTATAGCTGAAAGTAGCTGATTGAAAGATATACAACAAAAGCTATTTTTAGGCTTTGTTCTTTGATTTTGGAAAAGCAAAAATATATAAGATTTTATTTTGTTTCTGAGGAGGCAAAGATTTATGTGTCACAGTAAATATTTCTTTAAAGGAATGATTGGTAAAATCCAACAACGGTCAAAAATACTGCGGTTCGTGAATGAGATTGTAACTCAGAGACAACACTACCTTTTTGACCTTGCTTTTCGGGTCATGATTATATATTTCCTCACTTAACACAAGGGATTTAGATTAGTTTGTGACATGTTTATAACATAATGTCTGTAATTAAAATTAACAAACCCTCAACACCACCTGTTAAGTATTAAAAACATTTTTGGAGATGTGCTACAGTCCAGGGGTCGCCAACCGCTTTTAGGTCAGGGCCAAGGTTGGGTCAATTACTTGAACCATGTAATTGATTACAATTACTTCGTCGAAAAATGTAACGAATTGTCCGAAAATGTAATTGACATCAATGACAATAGACGGGATGACGCAGAGCTTTAAAACGGAAAGTGTATGATGATTCTCTCGGAACCTCTCACAGTTCAGCACTGTTTGCCCTAGGCGGTCTCAGTGTCATTGATCATGGCGTAAAAAGCGAGAAAATATCATTTGAGGGGACTTTTAACCCATTTATATATGTTGCTTTGTCAAAAAATGAAAAGGAAAGGCGAAGAGCTAACTCCATTGAATGGTTTTGCCTTATTGGAGGTCCAAAAAAGACGAGGAAATCCGAATGCCAGCCAAATTATACCCGGCGTCTTCCATCTCCAAGGACATGTCTTGTTCATTTTCTGATTTTTCATTCTAGCAAGGAGCAAAGAGAGATTTTTTAGACTTAAACGAATTCCAAAAAGCATGAGTTGGGCACATTCCGGTGTGGACTTTGAAAATTCAGAAGCATTTTTCAAAAATTTGTATTATAAGCGAGTTTTTGGCTATTTTGACTATTTCTTATTTTGACCACCAATGACACACTTACAAAAATGGCTTTTTTCAAATGTGATTCCATTTTCAAAAGGTTATTTTGATTGTCAGTTAGCAGGTAGTAAAAATATTTTAGTTTTTATTGCATTGCAATTAGTTAAAATGTTTACATTGACTATATTTTCGAAAAATAGTTAATTTACGTGTATAACATTTCATGTCAATTTCGCTGAACAAGTGAAGAAAAAAATCAAAAAAATGTAAAACAGTAAATCCTGCAGAAAAGTATTATAAATATGAAAAGCAACGAGTGATGTTGGCAAATATTGACCATTTCCATATTATAGCACAGTTTTAGTGCAAGATCAATGCCAACATTAATGTGCCACGGGTGTCACCCTCTATATTTTCCGCTCAAAATCGCAACCTAAATTTCATCGAACACGATAAATGAATCCGTTGTATAGAATGTGATTATAACACTCGAATATTTGTATTTCAAGGTTTAACTTTTCAATGATTTATTTCTTGGATAAATTATGTCAAAAAGAATCACGTTTTCATAGTCTCACCCCAAGATGGAATGTCAAATATGTCAACTTGATTGGATCCCAATGTTGATTGGTTCTTTTCTCTCCTCACTAACTCCTTTGCATTATAGCGATTAAAGTCCCTTTAAATACTTAAGGGTGCCCTCCCAAGTATATCAATGGCAGGTTTTGAAAGCGTACTGCCATTTGGAAGTAAGCAAAACCGTTGCCCTTCTTCGCATTTCGTCTTTTCTGTCTCAATTTCGTCCGTGGAACTCCTTTGAGTTTTCGAATGCCATCATTGATTTCTTCGGCTGGCACTCCTCGGGACATTTTGGGCGTCACTTAAGGCATTCATAAGATCAAAAGAACATTGAAAATATTGATGAGATTTTGAAAGGCAAATGAAAGTTCATAACGAAATTGTGTGGTTCAAGGACTTCAAAAGCTGGACTTTGTTTGTCTGTATACATGTACAAAGTATTATGCCATCAATCACAAGGCATATTTTTCTTTTTCTGCGAACACGAACTTTGATATATATATTTGGTTGTGAAAAGTTCTATCTCCTGATAAAAAATCATGGTCAAAAGCTATTGTGAATTAAAAGTAATGAAACATCATAGCTTGGGTGTGAATTGTAACGTAAGCTATCTGTTAGTGCAAGGATGACTCAACCCAGGATCTGAACCCTCAACGGAAATAATGCCATTCTCAAATTAGACGTTCTTCAGGCAACCCAAGCCAATTGTCATTGGGCAGGATTGGCCACATTTGCCCTTCAAAAGGTGATGAGATTATTGGCCTGCAGATAACATGACTTCCTTGTTTTGGTGGATTAACAACCATTTATATTTTGAGTATTAAGTTCCTTTTGCTATTCATAAGATGATACCAGGTTTCTTTTATTTAAAAAATTACTTGAGCCTAAATTCTCATTGTGGGATACAAATTACAATTCTAACAAAACTACACTATTCAGTCACCCTCGTTTGTTTCGCCATTTGCTTCTCACTCACAACATTTGAAACACACCTCTTCTCATCTTGAAATGTGATAAATTCATCTTTGCAGTGTCTTTTAAGTGTGTTGTTAAGAGTGTTGATGGCACACCCACCCTTTGATAGTGCAACAGCTTTAGTGAAAGGAGCAACTTTACACCTTAAGTTATTGTGGGATTCAGTGAAGTTTTGATCAATAATTCATCACATGCGAGTTCATGTGCTGGTGGAACTTGTTCTGTTGGTGATTCAGCCACATACCAAAAGTCCAATTCCTTTGTTTTTTATTGTGAGTGAACCAAGAAAGTAAGATAAATACTAGTGTTTCCATTGTGTGAGGCATAATTCTGGGCATCTTTTAAGCTCAAAACAAAACATATATCTTAGTATATATTTGCCCAATATTGCAAAACAAAGTCATTGGACATATATGAAGTCACCAAAGAAAGTTTTTTGTTAGATACAAATATGCATCATTACACATAGTACTAATGTATTTAATTTCTTAAAGATATTATCCTTGAAAAGAATGAATCCTGTGATGGGAGTGAATCTAACTATATTAAATATTAAAAAGTGGTAGAAGGATGGTGGAAACTGGAAATTGCCAAAAGGTGTGAGGATGTATTCTTATCTGTCCTTGCTAACTAACAACCTTTTTGAATTTTGAAAAATACAAATTATCAAATCATGCTAATGGCACATAGTTAATGTAGGGAAACATGTTGTTTGATTAACTGTCATACATAAAGTGTAACTTTATAGTAGAGACCAATTCAAATTATGAAAACCCTCATGAAGCAAGTTATTGAAATGGAACATGGAACTATGTTATTGCCTGATGGTTTGATCTCTTTACAAATTAATAGGTAAAACAAAAATTGAAACTTTTTAAAACCCTTGGAAGGCTAAATGCAGAGACTTAATACAGACTGAAGAGAGAAAATTTTGGTGTTAGCAATTATTTTGGGTCTGAAAATGTTGCTAAGCCTCCTATGCGACAAAACGCATAATGAAAAGGTTGCGTTGGTGTCAGTCGTCCAGAAGTTCCGTGGTCTATGGTTAGTGGCATCACATTGGCCGCAAATTGATGACAGAATAATTGTTTTCCACGTAAAAACTGATAAATTGGTTTTATGTTCAATTTGCAGAAGTAAGGTTTTTAAAAATAATTGGTAGGTTAGGCAAGCAGTCGTAGCATAGGGGCTGGGCATTCGCCAATTACCCACAACATCTTTGGTTCGAATCCCGGTCTTACCGAGTCCTAGTGGCCTGTGGTATTAAGTTACATGCAGTAATCACGGCCCTTGACGGCTTAAATTACAGTGCGAACAGCCTCTATCAGATCCCAGCTGCGAAAGCTGCGTTTTAACTACAGCAAAAACAGAGTAATTTGTAATTGAAAATTTGTCAATTTCATGGCCACAAATACAATTACATGTAATTGAAATTACGTAATTGCAATTACAACTACTCCCGCAAACCGAGAATCCGAGAATCTCGAAAAACTTGCTTTACTGGCAACCACAACTATAAAGTTCGACGAGCTCTTTCAAAATCTTTAGAAGGACCTTTTGGGCTTGTGTTGTCACCGGAAAGGAAGAAAGATTAAAACCAGACAAACGGCTGGTATGGGTTACTCTGCAATAAGGGAGGCATTCGATCCTTCGAAGTTTGTGTTACTCAATCGTAAGATTGAAACAACTTTTCGACCCAATGATTTGCCCCAACCAAAAGTTACTCTATTTTGACTGGCACTTTAATAACGATCAATAGAAGGGAACGAAGGAACGAACCCGAGACTGGGACTACTAATAACATTTGAGCAATAGGTATCATGTTATACAGATTCATCTTCAATGGTTTCATAATTAGTTACAAGTAAACGCTATTAAGTATTTTGATTAGTTTACCCAAGTACAAGTATTTTGATTGGTTCCCCCAAGTACGTCATTTTTGTACGTGTTTACTATTCAAAGGGAAGAGTTTGTGAAACGACTTTGGGAATATTGTCCAAGGTTCTTTAGATTTTTTAAATTTTCCAGAAGCTAAATTTAGCCTTTTCGAGGTTCTTTGTAAAATTTAGCGGAAAAGTTTTTTTTTTACCTTTTTAGCCTTTTTGGCGATATTTCATTTTTTTCCTCTCTCTTAGAAATTTCCTGTCATTAAAAAAAGGCTTCAGCTTTGCTTTCTTCACTAGAATCTAACGAAATTACTGGCAAGTTAGGCACTTTAAAGTAACAATACTCGAAAGGAAATGAAAACTTAAAATTTTGTTTAGCCTTTTTTGGCTTTTTGTCTCGAAATTTAGCTTTACTTTGCCCAAATCTACCTTCTTTTTTCAACAAGAAATTGAAGCTAAATGTTCAAAAAAGGAACTATTTTTGTTTGAGTGTATAACCATTCATTCTTTTGAATTCAATTACATATGCATTACAATTTGTCTGCTTTGGACACCTTTCTTTTACGTTTGATGGACTTATAGACACCCATGGACACCTTTGGGCAGTGTTGGACACTTTTGGGAACTTTTGCACACCTTTTGGACATATTTGAATACTTTTGGCATAGAGGTCTACAGAGTTCTAGGAAGAGAAAAGTCACCCCCAAGCCAGCCGCTTGACTTCAGTTGAAACCCCCCTTTGCTTGCCTGGAGTTGGGTAGGATTAGAGGGCTAACAGAGGAATGACACTCCAAAAATATTCGTGAGTCACCAAGCCTGCACTGTGTGTGTGATGGGATTTGATGCTGAACATGCTTAGTTACGTGATTCAAAAACATAACCAGAACTTGCGCGTTTTCAGGGAGTCAGTGGCGAAATTGCTCATTCAACTGCTTTGCATGAACAAGAGGAATGCATGATGAATCAAGCCACTTGACACCCTTGCTACCGGATCAATGAAGTGTGTTCAAAACAAATCTCTACTGACTGAACTGGAGAGACATTTCTCTGTTAGCCCTCTAGGTAGGATCACCCGAAAGTATCTTGAAAAGAAGAGTGCTGTGACAGCCCAGGCAGAAATTGGTCGATTTTTTGAATCAAATTTGTAGAAGACTTGGATTGAATGAATAAGTCATTTGGTAAGTAAGTAAAACCTAATACTCTTCTCTACACTCAAGCCCGAGATTATTCAAAATTGAAATGGAAGGTTTCTGAAAATGACAAATGCAAAGGTTCAGTGCCTCAAGTTTGAGCAATTGTTTTTTATTTTACATGCATGAAAAGAATGAACCCTTGATCAGGTCGGCTGAATATTCAAACACAGAAAGTTGTGCAGAAATTGTGTGAACCCTGATCTGGGTTTGTAAAATCGAAATCGTTTTCTGTAAGCATTTCCGTACAACATCAACATCCCTTTTGGCATCAATTTGACAATCGAAACCCTCTTTGTTAGATCCGCATTCAAATTGTGTCAGAATAATCAAAACACATGAATGCCGAGTTAATATTGCCAGGGCAACAAGTTCATGTAAAAACTTGCGGTACCTTACTTACCCTTGTGCTAAGTCCAAAATATTGACCTCATCAGAAGGAGGATATCCCGGCTTTCCGCCTCCACCCACAGCCACAACAATAGATGTTGTGTCATCCAAATCTACTTTAGCAACTGCCATACCTGGTCTAGGGTTCGTTAAGTACGCGAAGACAGACCACTCGTTGTTAAGGGCATCGTAGAGAAAAGTCTCGGGATTGGCGGTCATTGGATGATATCCGGCAAAATAAAATATTCCGATAACTAGGACGCGAGTCGGCGACAGTTCAATTAAGGTGTGATGAAGTCCAGCGGTCGGAAGATCGGGTCCGAATTCCCAAACGCCGTTTTTCAGAACGATCGTTTTCTTATGCGATACGCTCACTAAGAGATGAAGATTGGTCAAGTGAGCATAGAGGTTTTTATGCAAGCTTTCAAAAATGGTACGCGCGATGAATGGGGGAAATGGGGGGGTAAACACTTTACTTTAAAGCACCTTTAACTGATTTGCATTACTGGATGGTATTAATTGTCACTGGCTTAGATATCTATTGAATTGAAATCAATTGAAAATTAGGTGATTGGCAACCAAGATATTTGAGACTAATTGGGACACTGGTCCCTAAATAGAGCAAAAAAATAGGTAGATGTAACCTCAAATTCTCAAGCAAATTTTACAGCAACATTGATTAAAAGAAATACGTTATCACACGTAAGGATACAGATTTGGGGTTGACTACCAGGCCCAGTCTTTGCTTACTTGTCTTCTTTTAATTATATTTTTGTTCATAAGTATTAATGAATCGATGTCAAGGTATGCTTACCTTCACTTCCACCTGTGATCCAAGGATTCCCTAAAAGCCAACCAGAACCGCCTCGACCACACCTCTTGTTCATGTCTCCTACTCGGACCCAGTTCCAAGTCCCAGGATAAGCAAAGTAACAGGTTGTTAACTGGATGTTCCAACTTTGTACCCCGCCACATTTCAAAATACCCCCTTTGTAATTGAATATGTAAGGATCACTATTTAAGTCTTGCGGCTCTAAAGGAATATTAGTGGCAGCATCTTGAGAAATGGCATCAGGATCAAAATCAAAGGATTCCTTCCGACCAAACAATGCAATCATCTCTTTCACTGTCAAAAGATCCAATAAGAGAATGTTAGTTTTTTTGAAGTTTTACATGCGTTGTTCCCAAAAACGGGAAATTTGGAGCATATTTAGGACACGGATTTGTTCCTCTTTGTTGCGGATCGGAAAGTCTAGAGCAGGGGTCGGCAACATGTGGGCCCAAGGATGGTCGTTGATGGGCCCAGGAGCTATGAGGAAAGTCCAAAATAGTGGACCCTTGACCCAAAGGTGCTTGACGGCCCCTGGTCTAGAGGTTTCAAGGAATAAAATCAGCTAACGAAATCGCTCGTTTGCCATCACTTGATCCATGATCCTACAGTGTGATATTTAAGATGGGATACATGCTTCACAGCAAAAAAAGGAAATAAATGAATATTTTTACGAGTCCTATTTATCTCATTCTTGGACCAAAATCAGTTATGAAACGGCATGAAAAAGGTTACAATTTAACAATAGAATAAAAAAGGGAAATGCAAAACATTTGAATTTTATGACATTAGTACCAAGGCACGCGCGGTAAATAAGTCACAAGGTAAAAAAGTCACAAACCCGCATGGCTCTGGAGGTAGCCAAGGGGGTGAACCCAGGGACACTGAGATCTTCCTTGGCTGAGGATTGTCCAATGGGACCCCAAAATTAACCAGGGGAACACAATTATGCTAAGGCAAAGGTCTCATAAGTGAAGTCAACAGGAAGTCATTCCCAACATTTTTTTAGGACCATGGTCACAACCTGCCCCGGTTCCGGCAGACCTAGGAGGAAGGTGTTTCCTCACCCCTATGTAGTCACGAGTACACCCTTTTTTTGAGATCTGCCCATGGGCTTCAGAGATATTGCGGGTGGAACACATTTATCTCCACGGAAATGATTTTTCACCGTGACTCTTTTACCGTGTGACCTTTTTTCCTTGTGACCTTTTTATTGTGAACTATGTACCTGTGACCCATTTGCTTGTGACCATATTACCTTCAATTGTACCAAGGTCGTATTGACTGACTCATCAGGCGTGAAATGACAATTCATTATGACAAATTATATTAGGTTCTTCAATACGAAGGCACTGTCGACCAGAATATTTGGGGCGTTTTTAAGTGATTTGCAGCAACTTTTTGTACCTGATGGCCATTATAAAGCAGAGAAAGAAGCTTTGCCAAAACTCAAATTCTTCCCGGGGCTTTTTTACTAGTAAAGCTATTTTGCCAATTAAATCTCAAATCAAATGTTTTGTATGTAATTTCAAATTGTTTTTGTCAGCAAAGCGGCAAATGACCTCAGAATCTGCATTTTTTATTATCTGCCAATCTAAGCTTCTGTATTGCATCGGAAAAGTAAATTTGGTATGAATATTATTTCCCTTTTAGACAAGCTCAATTATTCTCAAACTCCTGGAGCAAAAGGAATTCGATTTTTTATCTCCAAATGCTAGAAAAATAGCAAAATAGTTTAGAAATAGAGAAAAAAGCTTTCCTAAGAAAACCAAATAGTTCAAGTTTTTAAACCGTCCTGTCAATAACATTCTTCGTTGGTTTTGAATCTTTTTCGAAACCCTCAAACATTTACAAACAAATTTGCTCTACTTACTTCTTATTGTGAATAAACAAAACTCCAATTTTATGCCTTTAAATGCAACAAATGCTTTCTTATACGTGGAAGTACGATCATCGTTATCTAAAGCTCTTGCATTGCGTAAATAAAACTCAATATCAACATTGTCCGTTAACATTGTATAGTCAATCAATCAATTTAAATCAAGTCTAGTTAACTAAATCTCATGGCAAGATGAAAATTCATTGCCCTAAATGTTGGAGAAAACTTAACTCATCAAAACCCGTTTTCAAAAAACTCGGCTCAATTCTAAAATGGATTGTACTTTTTTCGACTTACCTCCTTCCTTTACAAAGTAAATCAATTCCGATTCAGGATTGGCAACTGTGTTCAAAATGGTTCCGCTGAGCTTGTTGAGTTTACATTCCTTCGAGGTTTCGTTGAGGGCAAACAAGTAACAATTGCTGAACCTCAAGCAATGCAGCTTACATATCTCAATGCTTTGAGAGCACAAAATGTTGAATCAGTAAGAAAAAAGGAAAACTTGGCCTTGATACCTTACCTTTGAACACTTGAAATTGTGGTATTTGGTGACCAAGTTCCTTGGACTGCATGCAAAACGTCAAAAATGACCTTGTTAGTCAAGGCATGAACGAGGTTGAAACTTGCAAAAAGAAAAGGTGTGCTCCACATGCTTGCTTTTTTTGAACTATTTCTAGATCTAAAACAGGGTTAGGAAATGATACGTTAAGGTTTTAAGGGTTTCATTTTTTAAAGAGAGGCGTGGCAGACATCAATCTACAACCACTGAACATTTATTTTCGGATACTACTACTCCCAACGAAATGATTCCCACAATTTAAAATCGTTCTAGCCTAGAGATACTTTTTTATTGAAATACTGCCAATTTGAATGCTCGGCTCAGTGATCTCATTGTGGTGATTAGATGTTCCTCCTTCGACAAGGTAATTTTTGAATTGTTGAAAAGGCTTTTGATTCATATATTTATTAAATCTGTGACACACTTAAAGACAGAATTTCAGAACAATTTTCAGTGCTGCACCGTTTGAGCAAGTTTAACAGCAATCATGGAAAATGGCAGACCTCTGACGTATTTGTGATCTCAATGAAAATAACGTGATTTTAGTCACATAATTTCGATCACAATAACGGAATTGCAAAAAACATCAGCGGGGACCTTTCGCCATCTCGTGTTGATTTCCTGCATGGTTGCCGGGACGTAATCTGTGATGGTTTTTTTGACAAAATATTTAGGTATTTTCCTTGACGATTTATTCCTTCCAAATGGCATAACTGAGCTGAAATAGCTAGTAATGGACCGAAAGTACTTTCGGCCGAAATTACGGTTTCGGTTATGCCTGCCGAAACCGAAAGCAGAGCTGCACTATAAAGGATGGAGTTTGACAATAAAATCGAAAAATGTTTCGTCCAAAAACCTCTGAAATTTAAGTCTCCCGATTTTTTTCAAAATTTGCGACTACCCACCATCGAACACATGGGCAATTTAATTTTTAAGGTAGATTTTGCAGTTATACAATTTTGTAGTCAGCTACTTTCGGTTTCGGTTTCGGTTAAGCCCTCTTTCGGCCGAAACTTTCGGTTTCGGTTATGAGCCCTTTCAGTCCATCACTAGAAACTTTTAATGAAAAATTGCAATCACAGTTTCACCTGCAATATTTTTCTTTTCCCTGCTATTTGTCTATTTTTGAGCCTTCTGGTGATTTTGGTGTTTTTAGCGATTTTTTCTAACTTTTTAAAGTGATTTTTTTTAAATTTTTTGCTCTTGTCAAATGTTTGCAGCTTTTTAGAACATGTTTGGCATTTTTCCACTTTTTTGGCTTTAATAATGAAACTTTTTTCCAAACTTGTGATTGGCCATATGGCCATTTTTTTCCTTTAATTCAATTATCACTTGGAAGAGGCCCTTTATATATTAGTTATTGCTTAACACAGAGATATCCTTCAAAATCGGTGCCAGGTGTTCAAAAAAGATGCCGGAAAATAATGTTAGGACATAATAGTCCCTAAACGTTCACCAATTTTACCAATTACTTTAACCTTTATCCCCGCCATTTCGAAAAAAAAACTACTTAAAAATTGACTTTTTTTGCCGTGTCCATCAACTAAAATAGGGTGATTTCAAAAATAATTTTTTTTTTTCTAAAATAGAACCTTAGTTAAAAAAGGGAAGCTGTTTTTAGTCCTTACATCTGTGATTCTCATTCTTAGGCCCCTGTCCATAATCATTGGGAGAAGAAATACTGTGTAGAAAGGGGGACATTCAGTAATTTGAGTTCTGAATTTGAAGCAGTTGACAAATTGACTTAAACTACCAAATAAAGTACTAAAGATGAGTGAACAAAGCAAGTGGGCGTGAAGAAGAGAGGAAAAGACGTCTAATTTATTAAATTAAAGTTAACTTGGGTTCAAATTAGATGGTGTCATTTCGATGGCTCATGTCTTGCCCAGGAGTTAAATTAGCACTATTCACTAGACCCTGCATTTTAAACCTGGGCCCATTTTCTCAATTTGTACTTAGGGACTTTCAATCATGGTCAAAATCGCGGTAACAAAAGGGCTGAAAGTTTAAAAACGAAATTCAATTTCAAATCTGTGCAAAAGGCACCACGTTTGATCTTGATCAAGTACAAATTTTGCACTTGTAGTAAAGCTTGATGTCGTACTTGAAGTTTGAATTTCAAATATGGACCCTGAAGGGCAAAAATGTTTGTTGTCTCTTGTTTGATCGGTAAGGCTGTTTTTTGAAATCTCAACATGATTTTAGTTCTTTAAAGGATTTTAACTCTTTTAGGGCGTTTGGGTGTTTTAACACCCAAATACTATTTTTGATTTAAAGCGATTTTCTGTCGCCCCGGGAAGTTTTAACGTTTTTTTTTAGTTAAAAATAGTTGCTTATGAGAAAAACACCTTCATTCTCGTCTTAAGAGTTTGAAATTTGAACGAAATTTAACGTTATGTAAAGAAGAATTCCGGAGGTAATTCTTTTAATTTCCTAAGTACCAAACCAGTTGTCAATTTAGTTGTACAATATTAATTAAATTGCCCTTTTATGTTACAACACTTCGCATGTTCTTGCATGTGTGGGCGAAGTTTTAAGTCTTTTTCCATCATAGTTATTTATGTACAGTGAGCCTTTCAATTTTGGGTGTTATTATACCCAATTGTCTGGAGCTGCCCTTACATTTACGACGTTCTGTATGATGAACATGAAAAATGAAAATTTTGCATAGCGAAAATGTCCTTTTTTGAACCCCCAAAAGCGAAAAAAACGCTCCGGATTTATGAAAACTCAAATTCCTAAGCAATCTATGTAGGTTTTTGATCGTATTAAATCAGGTTAAGTATATGAAAATTCTTTATATTGTTTGTTTTGGCACGAAAGGTCAAAATATTAATAAGTATTAACTAAATCATGATTATATTTTTTTTAAAATCGGTGATCTAATTATCTTTACATCACTAAGTTGAAAGTTCGCTTGAAAATTTGAGGAAATCTACTGAAAAGACGTGTCTTCAGACGTGTAAATATGATTTTTCTCAAAGAACCATGCTCAATTTGGACCACAAGCGATTTTTTAAAATCTTACAGAATGTCGCAAAATTTGAATTGAACACGTACCAACAAGCCCTTTTCATGTTTCGAAAGGCATTTTTCAAAACCATGTATTTTAAGTGTGCTTTAGATTGTGATAACCTGGATTCAGTTATTGGAGGTGGAACCTAATATGTTTATTAGCATTATAAGTTACATACAGGTATGTAGATATTTGCAGAACTCCAGAACTCTAGAAGCTTCACTCGTTAACCCCAACAGCCAACTATCTATAGGTTTGGTGTTAACCGAGTTAGTATTTCCTCCCATTATGATTTCGGCAACCTTTTTTCCTTTGATTCAGAGGTTTGGATGTTCCATAGATTTTATTTTTATCGTTTTGATTTGCGACTAAATATAAAAAATGAATAGTTTTCATGTTGTTTGTGTGAAACCTACGACTTCTTTCTTTGCAATGTAAACGGCCATAGTTGTTTTGATGATTTTCATGCACCTTTATAACATCACAAAGTAATAGAAGAAGCCAAAGTTATGAATATATTTAGCCCTTTCATTCCAATTGGGTGTTGTGGCACCCAAAAATTTGACCTTAGATATAGTCACGGTCATGGAAATAACACATTAAATTTGTTGTACTTAATACCAGTGCTGTAGTACCTTTCTACCTTAAAAATATTTCACGTGTACAGTGTGTAACAAAAGTTTGGTCCTGAAGGAGTTAACCAAAACCGAACGTTTCAGCTAAATGAGAGTTTAACCAATGCAGAGAGCAAAAGCACGTGATTTCAAAATCATATCGAACAATTAAACATGTTTCATAGCATCCCGGTCCTATGGCAGGGCTTTCAACAGCAAATTGAAAATGTCCAAATTCTAATGAGTAGAGACAGGAAGTTAAGGCGAATAGAACTGCCAAATTAGACGAAAAAAGACGAATAAAATTACCTGATTAGACAAATAGGACGAATAAAATTGCCCGATTAGACGAAAAAAAACGAAAAAAAACTGACAAATACGACAAAAAAGACGAAAAAACCTGACAAATACGACAAAAAAGACGAAAAAAACTGACAAATACGACAAAAAAGACGAAAAAAACTGACAAATACGACAAAAGAGACGAAAAAAACTGACCTACACGGCAAAAAAGACTAATGAATTGCCTGTACAGAGGATTAAAACTGCTGCTCATAAAGTAGACAAAATATGTGGCCCAATTACAGCAATTACTAGTGACGTCATCATTTTTGGCGGGAAAAAAAGTTCGGAAGACCTGTGTTTCTGATGAGCGTGCGAGGTAACTAAAACGAAGGTTTAGGCCTGGTGATTGCAACAATGCCTTTCTTATCTGCACAAATTGAGGTTGAAATACCAATTCTTGACATTGTATTCGTAAAAAAGTATGTTTTGTTGCTTTTATCTAAAATTTCGCTACATAAGTTAAGAGGGTTCTTCCGAACTTTGAAATTAGGAATGCCCAACTTTGAATAACAAGATGGCCAGAGGAGATCAGTTCCTGGGGCAACTAAACCTAAAAACAAATAATTTGTTTAATTGAAGGCTTCTAATTTATCCTTTTGTTTTCAAATTACTTTCCAATACTTCTCAACATACACTAACCATGCCATTGCCCATAAATGCAACATTTTTCGAAAATCTGACCCTTGAAAACTGAGATTTTTTGGCAAGCCTACACTGCTAACGGCAGTTAGAGACGGCAGTAGGTCCGTAAAATGATACGGTAATCACTCCCATTGAGGGGAAACAGCTGCACCCTTGTGCAAAACGGCAAAATCTACAAAGTTAACAAACGGAAAAGTGCCGAATAAGCAAGAAATGGTCAGTGGAACAAATAAATTCAAAAAAAAACAAGCGCTCAAAACCACCCTTATTTCAACGTTTTCAATAGAGCAATATTTAGAAGCAGATTTGCTGACATTAATTCTTCGAATAGTCAGATAGCCTTTTCAATCCAATTTTCTTTCTGTGTCAGGAAACTCTTAAAATGTAAGTGTGGATAATATTTTGTTGCCCAAGTTTTGGCGTTGAACTTTTTTTGAAGTGTCTATTTGATGCCAAATTTGAGAAAAAAGCTTCAAATCGAGGAAAAGTTCCAATTTTTGACTAATTAGACGAAAAAACTTGAGTGAAATTGCCGGATAAGACGAAAAAAGACGATTAGAATCCAAATTAGACGAAAAAAATTGTCGCGACGAATAAGGGTAAAAAAGACGAATAAAAACGAAAAAAGACGAATAAGTTTATTCGTCTTAAGATCCTGTCCCTACTAAAAAGCCTTTAACAAGCATTTTCCGTTGTTTAATCTGTTAGTTATGAGATTTAAAAAAACTCTTTCGAACCCTCAAAACTAACCACATTCTTTAAAAAAGGTTGTTATTTTATGAATAAAACACTTTTTGCGATTTAGTGCAAGATATACAGACTCTGTATTATAACGTGTGCAAATATGGGAATAACCGTATGATTTATCCACGTTTGAGATTTCACCACAAACCGTGGAGATTGAGTTGCATTGGATTAAATATATATAGCATATGCATTAGTATCATTCATTGATAATGTTCTCCATGTCGTCATAAATATAATCGTCTTGAGATTGATCAACCATAGTCTATATCCACTTAAAAGACAACCTTTGGTACACACATGAAGTAGCTGAAGACATCATAGGAATAACAATGCGTGAGCGTTTTTTACAAAGTAAATCGGGCCAATAATGTAAGCTTCACACCACAGAGGTTTGATTCCTCAAAGCACCCATAACGTCCACGTCATGCTCGTCGTCACTGGGATCCGCAACTTCGACCCCATTACCCATTAGAGCTATTTTCTCGAACAGATCATTTGTGGACTTATTTGTGCGGTCAGCTGAGTGACTTCGCGGGCGTGTGAAGCGGAATGCAGGCTTGCCTGGATGGCCAGCTGAAGTGGGAGAACCACTGGGGGAAAGCAGGTTGCCCGATCCTGTACTTGGGTGAGGTGAGCCACGCGTTGAGCGTGGCATGTGCAGTAGCTTGCGCGCTGTGAGACGATCACGCGCAAACCTATCCAGCCTGCAAGGTCAAATAATTGATTAGGCACTGGGTCAAGAGTATAAAAAGAGTGTGAACACAAAAGTAAAACTATGTGTACTTGAATATAATGGATTAGGATGTTGTTAAAAAATACTGCTGAAAGGTTTTTAAACATAAAGGTTCACAAAGGAATCTGGCCTGCAAAATGTCAGCTGGACCTTCCGCTGGCAGCGCCTCTTGGTTTGTTATTCAAGCAGAATTGCCAGATTGGAATTTTTTGCTCAACCATGAGGCAAACATAGCAAATGTTTGCCTCTTAATCGTTTCAGCCAAAACTTGTGCAGTTTTAATAAAAATGATACCAATGAAGATTTTTTTTCATCTCGTATGCAGTGGAAAAGTGGCATAAACCTGGCGACTTTGCCTGAATGTGACTTTAAGAGGCGCTAGTGGTGGAGAGTTTTAGCTGACATTTTGCTGGCTGGAGAAAGGGGTATTTCAAGGTTTTTTTATGTTGATCTGACGTCTGGAGCTTTGAAAGTTGCGTTGGGTGCTAGCCCCCTAATTTGTGCCACCTGCTGGCGATTTTTTTGTGTTTCAATTGAATCACTCCATTTATTTTTTCTTTATGCATCATTGAACAATCCAGATTTGGAGTTTATCAAGAACTACTGTGGGGAAAATAACCAACTTAGCCCTTAACGGGGATCTAAATTGGGATTAATGTGTAAAACTCAGAGTGCCAATGCTAAGCAATGAACTGCAAATGGTACAAGAATCAAACTCAGTAAAAACAAATACACTGGTAATGCATGGTAGTGGCTCTAAGAATCTTTGTAAGGAGTACTGATGGAGTTCAATCTGATTTTCAATCTGCTCAATCATTTTTGCGCGCACTACTTCGTTGGAACTGCCAATTCACGAAAAGCTATAGTTTGTCATCTCTACGAAAAATGAGTTCGGGCGAAGCAAGTACAGTATCTAAAAAGTACCTGTTTTTTGATGACTTCAGACCAAGGGTTGCGTAAACATTAAGCTAAGATTTTTTCCCACCTTAACGACAAAAGACCAATGACATTGATTGGATTCCTAACAGATTGAACAGATTGAAATCAGATTGAATCCCATCATTAGTAAGGAGGAGGATTTCTATAAGCCTTTGAAAAGAGCAAAAAAACACAAAGTTCAAACATATTCCAATATGGCGGTTATGAAACAAACATAAAATTAGCCATTTGATCCATTTCTTGTCTGTTCTGACCAGTAAGAAAGTAACCACTTGGCAAGCTATTCTTTCGGAAAAAGCAGTTGAAGTTTGGCATTGTTGTGGCTTTTCATGAAACAAAAGCGTCGACAAGTGTCACAGCTAACACACTGTGCATGCACTTGGAAAAAGACAAAACTCAGAATATTTCAAGAAAATGTATCATATTTGTAACACAATGTCTCATTTGGTGTCGTTGAACCATTATTATACTGATGCAACTAGCCAATGCAACATATTTTGCACAAAGTTTTAAATTATGCTAAATTTTGCCTTTGTAAGTCCATGAACAGCATGAGCGGGTTGTGACGCTTGTCCACACTCTCACTCCATGAAAAGGCACAACAAAGCCATACTTCAATTGCCCTCATTTTCCAAGGATGAGGGAATGATTCTAGATGTCGCCACCCATGACGAGTGAAGTACAAAATGCTCAGACAGGTTAAGGTTACTTCAAGGTGATTTTCAATCAAAAACACTTGTTCAAATTGGGGTCAAAAACCTTTTTGACTCTTCTAGAAAATAAAACCTCACACCTTATTAACAAGGTAATGAGTGAACTTGACATGAGTATTTATAATTCCCCAAGTGACATTCATTGAAATCAAATAACAAGGTTATGTTTCATCAAAAAAGGTCAGATTTTGCATACAACGTCAAATTATTAGAACACTAAAATTATGACAAAACAAGCCTTTACAAAGCGAAAGTTTGCCTTTGTTTGGTTGAGGGAGGCTGATAGCTGGAGTTAAAACCAGGACAGTGTTTAAACTACGAAAAAAGTCAAAGCAAGGTATGTGAGACAAGATGTGTTATGGACTACGGGAATTTTGTTATTTGGTACACGGATTTTTAGTGTAACTCTGTTTTCAAGGGGTAAATCAAACCAGCTACAAAGCTAAGAAACATTCATTTGAATTTTTCACCTCTAGATATTTGTGACGGATGGACGGTGTTGCATAAATCGTCTGAAAGTAGTACCAAAAATGCAAAAGTTGTGTTCGCCAATTAAAGAGGTACATAGAGAGGAACAAATTGAAAGCTCGTCAAAGCTTGCCCAAGCAATGCTTCCAAAGTGACTTACTAGTTAACAGAACCCTTCCAAAAATAGGGCAGATTGCGAAAGGAAAATGTGCCAGACTACTAGTGCAGAAAATGTTAGAAAGTCAACAATATAAGTACATATTTCTCATAAATATATACATTACAACACTTCTTCAAATGAAAGCAAAAAAAGGGAAACAAGTTGTTTGCCATTTACAACTAATGCGAATAAAAGAAAATTTAGAATTTCATTGCATTTTATTGTGCTTTAATTATCTGAATTTGGCGTTATTTTTCAATTGTGATTCGAACTTGAATTCTTTGATGATGTGCCAAAAGAGCATTGAACTGAATTCAAAAGCCTCAGCTAAAGAAGTGGTGAACAAAGTCCAAGTGGTTGGCTAAAAAGACACAATAATTGATTTACTTTAGAGTTCATAGTAAGGAAATAGGAAGAGCAAATATTTAATGTAAAGAGTAATCAATTCTGTTTTCCCAAACTACCCTTTTTCGCAATTTACCACCAAAACACATATTAAAATATCCAAATTACCCAAGTGCCATTCAAATTAAAAAAGGTGTTTTAAAAAGTAACAAAAATAGTGATTGGTTCAAATCGTACCTGAATGCATCACTCTCTTTCTCAATTGGAGGCGTTCCAGTACGAGGGTGGGGTAAAGTTGAGGTGGAGTTTTGGTCATTGGGTGCAGAGTTCAATTGCGTAAACGACTTTCGCATTGAATCCGGTGTGTTTCGCTCTCGACGGACATCAAAGCCTGAAGCCATCGACACTCTCGGACTTCTCCTCCTCAGTTGCTGAAATATTTTTATTTGATAAATGCATTTTGAACATTTGAACATGTCGGGATACATCAAGAATGAGAGAAAAATGGTTTTATTTTTATTCCAAAGTTTTCAACCACAAAACAAACCTATATTGTCTACGCTATCAGAAAAAAGATCAGGGTTGTGAGGAAAAAATGGGACAATGTGCTTTAAAATACGACGGTCACAACAAGAGAAAAATGGAAAAAAATAAAAATTAAAGGATCTTAAATGGGAAAAGCCTGGTAAATCAAAAATAGGGAAGAGCAGTTTTTAACAATAGTTTTCAGCCTCCAAAACTGAAAAATGATGTATATCTTTTATGGGCTTCTCTATCTTTTGAGTTTCATGCGTCAAAATTTTAGAGATTGCAAAGAAGCTAAACACGTTTCAGTATACCATTCGTTCTTTATACTTAAGAGTTTTGCAACATTGCATGATTTTTAAAACTTTCATCCAAGGGCAAAAATAGCAAGGTTGACTTTAATTTATGTGGAATATGATATTATCATGTTAGTCAAAATTGCGTCTATAAGTCTAACGCCGAAAAAAAAGACAACACCGATCATTCTCAAAGATTCATTACTCACACAAAACTCATTGCTCATTTTGATCAATCACAATGAAACTCTGATGATGCAAGAAAAATGCAGGAAAAAGTCATGATATGTGTCATGTTAATCAAAAGCGCGGTTTCTTTGTTGAAACCAAGCTCTCAAGTTTAGTCAGTGAAATTAACAATAACAAAAGTGCTTAGGCATTTCGTAAATAAATGAATCATAAGTGATTATTAGGACCCGGGAAATATTTTTTTTTGCTATGGAGCAGAAATCCCACAAGTTTTCAATAAATGATAGTTGACGAGTGAGATCGTCAGCTGATCTTACTCATTGATACCTCTAGACTTTCTGCTCTGCAGCAAGAAAAAATGTTTTCCGGGCTGTGATGATTACTTAAAATATTTCACTTACTTCTGGTGTGTTACTGGACATGCCCGTGGTACCCGTGAGATTCATGCCACCCATATTTTTGGGCAACCTGAACAATGGTTTTAACGCGGAGGACATCACAGGCTTCTTTCGGATTGGACATTCATCAGTGGAGGACAACAACCAGAAGGTGTTGACCAAGCCCTTGCCTTTCATCTCCACGGGACCTCTACTTTCAGTCACATAACCTCCTAGCCTTTGAAGCTCGGAATTGCAAGTGGGAGAGATATGGATCTTCAAAGGCTGTCCCGTGGACTCCATGCGGGATGAGGTGTTGACGGTGTCACCAAAGAGGCAATATCTAGGCATGGCAAGACCCACCACACCCGCCACCACAGGACCTGAATTAATTAAATATGCATTTTGAGTATTCTAAGTCATCAACTTGGCTCTAACTTATAGAACACTTTTGTGGTAAATCAGTTACCAGAAAAGGGATAGCTTATTTAGGCTCAGTGGGATTGTTGAGTGAGTTTAGTAAGTGGAAAAAAATAACTTTATTTTGGGATTGTTTCAAACATGTTTAAAGACTAAGTTGCCCATTCAAGTGGAAGGTCAAAGCATAAAATCCAGTGAGCAAAACTTCCTTAGGTAGGTTTCAACATGTAACTAAACCTGAAATGCCCTTGCTGCCTTTATGAAATTTCATGGCTTGTCTACTCCAATATATCTCCTCTATGGAACTCTGTGGTTTTGTTGTTTTTAAGCTTTCCCGCTTCTTTGCTATAACCAGTTCTTTGCCAACTCATTCAATCCGGCATTAAATGAAACGTTCTTGTTGCAAACATGAAATTAAGTTTTTCTTTGGACCATACCTGTGTGCATTCCAATTCTCAGTTTAAGAGTATCATTGGGCCTATGACTGATTTTGAAGCTCTTGACAGCTGACAATAGCTCAAGGGCAAGAGAGGCAACATTGCCAGCGTGTTGGTCACTTCTCTCCGGCAGTCCAGATACCACCATGTATGCATCCCCTGGAAAAGACCAAGACACCAGCTTTATTATTGAAGACTAAAGACCATTTAATTGGGGGTAAGAAATACCTATTGTTTCTACTTTGTACACGTCAAAGCTCTGGATAATCTCATCAAACTGAGAGTAGAGCTCATTAAGGAATTTGACCACCTGGAGTGGAGTCGACTCAGAGCACATAGAGGTGAATCCAACAATGTCTGAGAAGTAGATTGTGCAGCCGGTGAAAGTCTCGGGCTCCACTGCCACCCCATGGGTCAACTTCTTGGCCACTGAAGGCGGCAGCATGCGATGCAGAAGATCCTCCGTTTTCTGCTTCTCCTCAAAGAGCTGACGGGTTCTCTCTGTGACTAGATCCTAGTATAAAAGCAAATCATAATTAGTGACCCTAGGGACGCTTTATGGAAATCTAGCGTCTCTTAGTGACCCTAAATAATTCAGAGACACACATGGTTGAGACGAACACTGATGAAGGCACCAAAGACGTCAGTCCTTTTCTTTGCGTCAAATTTACAGCTTTCTCAATTACATTACAACGAATAAAGTTGCTGTTTTTTGGCCTAAGATTGCAGGTTTTAGCCCTAAAGTTCCAATATTTCTTGTTCAAAGAAGCACTCAATTCGACGAAAGTTGCTATTTTTTGTCCTAAAAATGAAAAATGTCAAATTTGGGCAAATTCTTGTCTCAATTCTGGGCAAAAGTTTGTATTCTCAAGTTTGTCTTTACTTTTACCTTTTGGCTTCCTTAAGAGCGCAGTTTTGCTTTGCACAAACTATTGTACAATTGAAAAAAACACTATTACTTTAAAGGGTCCTGAAAAATTACGCGCAAAATCTCGCACAATTTTTGTGATCAAGGCAAAAAATGCCAAAAGTGGCTGTTTATAATAATAATAAAGGGTTTACTGTTGATAAATATATGTCTTGAATGATTTCAAAGCACGATGGATAACTTTTGTTTTGAAGAAAATGATTCAAATCCCCTTTGTTAGAGTAGAGGGGATCCTGTCGGCAACCATTTCCCCGTACATGGGGGCTTTGCAATTCCATTACGTCTCGTTACGGCGAAAATAATCGAAAAGTTGCTAATTTTGATTAAAATGGCGAAAAGCTGCAATTTTTGGTGCAAGTTGCATTTACTAGCTCAAAAACAGATTGATTAATGATTGAACACACTTAAATGTAATCAGTCTAATAACGGTTGGGTTGACGATTTCTTTGAGTCCAGAAATGTGGAGCTGATCAAGAATCACTAAACTTCTCTGGACTGGAAGGCTAAGTAAAATATAAGATTTCCAGCAGGAACAAATCAATAACTCTCGACTCAATCAAAGAATGGAGACAAAAGTTAAGCTCTTTCAAAGCTCAGTGCAAATCCTATTGAGAATGAAAAAACAGCTCTTTTTGGTAATTGTTTTGCCACACAAAGGCAAGGTCATCCATTGTATGCTATCTTCAGAACAAAGCTTTGAAAAGGCATAACTTATCACTCCTACATTAAATTGAGCCTAAAATTTCAAAACATATTCTACTGAATGCAAGTAGGTCTTGTTTGCAGAGAACACGATCAAATTAATCCTTGTGGAAATTACATTTCTTATCTTTAGCCTCCTGCTCCAGAAATTCAGTGCTTCTTGAGCCTGTTTATTTGGATAAATGCTCAATGCTTTTCTGTCCAAACTCTCTGTGTCTCTGAAGTTTCTAGGGTCTCTAGTCACGATGTACAATCAAATCTCTAGAGCTCATATACATACCTCGAGATTATTTGAGTATTTCTCCAACATTTCCACCATTTGGTCCATGATATTTGTCTTCATGCCGTTTCGCATGGTCTTCATTCGATTCCGGATAGTGGTGAAATCAGGCCGAGATTCAGGCCATTCACTCCAACAATCCGCCATGATATCTAATAAAAATGGAGGATTTTTTTTTCAAAAATTAACTTAATAACAAGAAAAAAATACCTACCTTTGACATAAGAAGGGCAAGTGTAGTCTAGTTCGGTATCTTCCAACATTTCAATGTCTGGGCGCATGTAGGCAACTCCGTCGGGATTCTTCACTTTGTTAATAATCTCAGTAGCGGACAAAACCGTGTCTCCATACGGACCTTGTCGCCCGTATATCTCAAATAAGATGATGCCAAAGGAGTAGGAATCACCTGGAGAAATAATATAAGGTATTCATGTGGAGATGCTTTTTTTATTGATGATCTTTACCTTTTTGAGTGCCTCTTATGGGCATTTTGTCGTCCTTTAATAGTTCTGGAGCCTTCCACAAAAGTCCGAAAGCTTCGGATTCTGCTGTTTTCTCTTCAGTTGAACCCCATTCTAAGTCAGGGGATCCCTCTGCTGATAATCTCAGTTCGTGCAAACCGAAATCGGTGACTTGAAGGGTCCACCTAAAATGAATGTTCTTTTAGTAAATACAGTTTTCTGAAAGACAAGCTTTAAAAATATGATTTCCTTTAGTGTAGATTTTTGGTTCAATTAAGGCTACTTCGTTCAGGCGGACCACTTTCTTTAGTGTCGGATTGAAATATTCGAAAACAAGAGCTTTAGTTCTGTAAAATACGTTTTTTGCAAGCTTACTCTTCATGCAATGCAAACAATCGAAGATTTTTTGCAAATCCCACTTTTTTCCAAATCATCCAAAAATCGGTTTAAAATTTTAAAATATTTTTTTAACCTCGATCCATTGAACTTACTGAATTAACAATTTCGAATAAAAATTTTACCTGCTGGTAACGACACAATTGGAACTCTTCAAATTTCCATGGGTGACAATGTCGCTATTGTGTAGAAAAATCATGCCCTTCATGAGATCATGGATTAACGAGGCGACAAACATGGGATCTAGTTTGATATCTGGATTCTCCAGGATGTCTTGCAATGCTCCTCGTGCGCAAAAGTCCGTAATCAACATGATACAATGCGACTCCACACATGCACCAATGAAACTAGAAGAAAGCAAGTAAGAAAATAAGCTTTACATCCTCTTAAGACTTGTACAAAAAAAGCAAAACGTCTCATTTGCATTTCTTAACTTGGCATTTTAAACGATTTTGAAGACTTTTGTGGAGAAAACAAAAACCCGGAATCTTAGGTAGAACCTACAGTTTCATCCAAGTTTCAATTAAAACTATTCTTTGAATTTGTCCAATGATCCCTGGAAAATATAATCATGTTTTTTTTTGGTAGGTGGTGGTGACTTTCTTGAAATCTGTCATGGCTGAATAACAAATTCAGAATCAAATTTGCTTTGACTTTTTAAACTTGATTCCAAACATTAATTTAGAAACTTACTAATCAGCCACGTTTCATTTGCTGTTGGCTTTGTTTCTTTTTCCATGTTTTTTTAAATCCTCCATGTGCCCCTTTAGCATCTACTTTGAATTCACAAACTATTATGAAATTTAAATAGGAAATAAATCAATTGAAATCTAAAGTGGAAAACCATCTCATTAAGAAATCCGTTTTATCACTTGCCACCATTTCATTGGCATAATTATCTTACCAGTTTATGTTTTTTGTGATTTCAGTTGCATGATTAGCATCTTTTTGCACTTTTATATTCACCTCTTGTTCTTTTTATATGCATTTTTTACAGCTTCAATCTTCTAACATTACCGTATGTTGCGGAAAGACCTTAATTTTTAACTTCATCATAAGTGTTCTTTTTGCAATTTATGTACTTCTTTTGCCATTGTTATTTGCACTTTATCAGCAGCTAACCCTCTTGCATGAACTCTCTTGGACCCAATGTTACACATTTGTAACATTGATTTTTGTATGACAAGGTGACAACCATTCTGAACAAGCAATTCAGCTTAGCATATGTAATACAAGATGACAGGTGCTAAAAGCAAAACGCTTTATTGTGGGCGTGGTTGAGACCGAGTAAAGACGCTCTCTTGTGAAAGATCGGCGGGGTTTCGACTGAAGCGCCATGGAGAAAAGTAAACGATTTTTTCAACTAAAAACATTTCCAAATAAAGATATTCTCCAGGTTTTGTACATAAAAAATCGTCAAATAGATTGTTCATAAAAACATGTAAATGACATTGCCCAATGTTAAAAGTCTCAAATTACAATCTTTTGAAACAGTCTTTGAGCAGAAAAATTTACTTTGGAAGTATCAATCTATTTTACAATATATTAAATTGGGCTCTAGAAAAACGTGAATGTTGTGCTTCGAGTAAGATGCGGAGGCACTTGATTGAGTGACACCTCCCTTGTTGAGGGTTTGGTCTGTTTGAAAATATTAAAAACGTCGCCAAAAAGTGTATTAGCCAATCAAATGTTGCAAATTGCATGACGTTATTAACGCCAGTCTCACCCCCACCCGTCTCTCACAATAAAGAGTCTCTAAGACCGAGGGGTCATAACTCATAACCTCGCGCATCTCTGGACATCTAGCCTCTCTAACTTACACTCACTTATCGTTGGGTCTAAGATGAGTAACGTATGTTGCAAAAAGGCCTGGCTACCAAAATGACTTGCACAATCAACCAGACTTATTACCTACCTTGTTACATTGTCGTGTCTGAGTTCTCGCATGAGCTTCATCTCTTTCATGACTTCTCTGGAAATGTCCTTCTTCTTCTCGTAATGTAACTCTTTGATTCGGACAATCGATCCCCGGAAACGCGCTGTCTGACATGTGGTTCCATAACCTCTTGACTCGCCACTCATCACACTGCCCAAACTTTGCTTCGAAGCACAGGGATGAAGACCTCGATAGCCCTTTTTGGAGAAGAACAAAATGGTTTAGTTAAAAACCGGCCTTTGTTGATCTAAGGAATAGCTTGAAGAAAACATTTCCCATTTTGACCGAAACTTAGATCACAAATGCTTCAAGATACGGTTATCATTTTAAAATTAGATAAAATATTTGTCAGGCAAACCGATTTGAAGTTAGTCCAGTGTTTCAACTTTAATGGTCTTCTAAAAGTTATGTGCTTCTATGTTACGATGAATTGCTCTTTTGAAACCCCAAAAATGGAAAAAAACGTAAGAGCTATAAAATGAAAATATGTTATTAGGAGGTGATATTATTGAAAAATTTGGGTAACCTTGAAGTAAGCTAAAATACTTAAATTTTCTTGCTCAGCAATAAAAAGCTCTGTATTAGATCTTGGAATTTTTAGTTCTAATATCATGTTAGTATTTTTTTTCCTTTTAGGATGATAAAGATGGACCATTTAATCTTCGATTGATTTACAATCAGCTCAATAATTTTTCAAAGACTCTAATTTAACCGATGTTAAAATGTATCGTCTACGCCAAATATTAAGCAGCAAATAGTCATTCACATAAAAGGAATATGACTTTTTGACTGAATTAGTTCAACAAGTGAAAAGTGGTTCCCCAAAATTTGATGGTTCCAAAAAAAAACGATCCTCCAATCCGAAAAAAACGATCCAAACTTGTACAACCATTTGAAAGAAATGTTTTGTTTTTTTATTTTACGTCAAACTAAACCTCATTCAATGTCTATTTACTTCAAAATTATTTGTTTCAAAGAACTCCTAATTCGAAAAAAAGTTCATTCAGGTTTGAAAGAGACATTTCATATATATTTTTTCTCCAAGTTCAAATCTTGTTACCTGCAAACAGTCTGGATTGATCTTCCACAAGAGGCCTTCGATTTCTTGCTCGATCTTCCATTTTCGATAGAAGCTCAAGGTTATAATAATCACAATGAAGAGAAGAGCTGCAAAAATAAAGCGCCAGCCAGTTGGAAACAAGTCTCAAAAACCTATAATCGATCACTAATGAACATTGAGCAAGCCTCAGGCATCCCCACACTCACCTCCAAGAACCCCTGTAGCGATTTCGGTTCGACCTTTTGTCCTTGGGCACTTGCTTCCATCATAACCACAATGGGGTTCATCGACGGGTTTGTGGTTACCAGGCCAATCGATGTTCACTTTGGGAGAGTATGTAATATTGGTGGTATTTTGAGGAGTGTTCTCTGAGTGAAACTCTCCGACCTAGAAAGTAAGCAATAATTCTAAATAAAAGGACAAGTTCAGTAGGAACCCTCGATCTTTTAGAGACACGCGGATATGAATTTCCAGCCGTTCAAAATCAACACACGCTCTCTATATTTTGGACAAAAAACTGAACAACTGGGTTGTTGCCGCCATTATTGATGAATAATTGGGCGCGGATTTTTTTTCCTTTTTTTTTGCTGTGGAGCAGAAATCCCAGAAGTTTCACAACGTAGTGACAGCTGATGGCTGACGACCATGATCGTCAGCTGATCTTACTCCAAGAAACGTCTGGAATTTCCTGGAATGCCCAATTGATGATTTTTTTGTTAAATTTTAAGAGTCTGTAGTTGCACTATTTGACAATGTTAATAATTGCGTTAATAATTGCAGAGCAGAAGTACCATGAATTTGTGCTTCCAAGCAAGACAGATAGGCCATTGACTTGAGTGGACCCTTGTTGAATATTGAGTCTGTTTTGAAAGAAAGTGGTTAAAAAGGTTCCAAAAGCCAATTGGATGTGCTGAATCTAATAAAACAACCATGGTTTGTCTCAACCCTGCGTGCCTCTACTTGACTAGGATCCCTAGGAGCTTTTAAAGGAAGATCAAAGGCAGGTTAAAGAGACATCTGCCGAACAAAATGGACAAAATAAGGAGCAGAATATATTTGGTTTCAGCTTACTTTTGATGGAACTTTGGAATAACGTTCTGGCATTGAATATGCATTTTTACAAATATTGTAACGGTTGGTTGATCTTAAGTTGACACCTTTTGAAACATGAAGTAAGTCAGACTGAACCTCACCTTCACTGGGTAGTAGCCACAGGAGAATTTGGTTTTGTTGGTAATCCTACTAACAAAAGTGTAATTGTGTTCTTTCAGGGCAAAGGCAGTGAAATTTCCCTCAGAGTCTCCATTGTGATTGATGCGGATGTAGTTCCCAGAAATCGATTGGTAGCGCCCTCTGTTGATGATTGCTTTGGTAATTCTACGACCTAGATGGAAAAGTAACAGGGATTTTTCCGTGTTCTATTGTGATAAAAATACACACTGAGATCAAAACAGAAGACAAAGGGAGTTCATTTTGGCCATAAGAAACTTTGAGTGCTAGTACTAAGAGCACTTAATTCTCATGTTACTTGGCCACTTTTGCTACTCTTACCTTTCGAGTAGTCCTCGCCATAAAGGTGTAAGCAACAACTTCTCTTTCGCTTTTGAAACTTTTGGTTAGATAAACCAAAAACAGACAGGCTAGGCTCATTAAAATAAAAGAGAAGACACAAATTTTTCAGTCCCAACCTTATTACATGGCCCAAGGAAGAGACAGTCAAAGGTTTGGTAGAAAATGTAATGTAAGGGCAAGATTTCAAGAAAATTCACACTTGTCAAAAAGTAGCTTCAGAGAAAAAGTGGTGTGAAATGTGGAGAAACTTGGGACTAAGTGGTCAATTTTCTCCCCATTATGGTTGCTCAATTCAGGCTATTTTTGAAAGCATGGACAGTTTTATGTTAAAAACAAAAACCTTTTGGACCCAAGCAGCTCAAAATTTCATCTAATTAAGTTACAAGCTTTAAGGTACATGGGCAAATACTATTTATGCACCTGCAAAGGTAGAGAGTAATGGCCAAAATCCGGCGGAGGGAGGTTCATTTATTTGCTCATTTTGTCGCCAATAAAATGAAACTCCATCCGCCGGATTTTTGGCCATTACTCCCTTCATTTGTGGGTGCATATGGTATTTTGTTGACCAACTTATCCTTTTTGGGACTTCTGTTACAACTTTTCAACCCTGAAAATCAGTTCCACCATGGACTTTCGTATTATCCAACTAACATGCTTCTTAGTTCTTTGTTCATTACTTCTTAGTTTGAAATCTTTTTCCATGATGTGACCTGGATTTTGTGGTTGTTCTTTTTTGCTAAGTAAGCTATCTATATTTATTTTTAAAAAATGGTTGTCACTTGCTCCGGCACTTCACAAATGTAACAAGTTGGTGGTTTTAACCTACATACATCTATGCTTTTCCCGCAGTACTGTGGACTAAGAAAATACAATGGTCAAGCAAAAGAGTGAACCTTTTGAAGACGTTTTTTTTGCTATAGACCAGGGGTCGGCAACCTGTGGGCCCTGGTCCAAATGTGGGCCCAAGGGTGATTTTGGGTGGGCCCAAGAGCTTATGGGGAAGTCCAAAATAGTGGGCCCGAGAGCCGTTTGCAGTAAATACTTGTGGGCCCAGAGCTCTTTGATCAATGAATTGTGGGCCCACGAACCTGCCACCATCTGTTTGGTGGGCCCAAGACAAATTTAGTGGGCCTCACTGGACCATTCCCCATCAATGAGATTGGGGCTTCACATGCACAAGTAATTTTGTATTGAGATGTTTTTCAAAAAGACATGATTCATTCATAGTGCAATAAAGTGATTTGTAGGGCAATAAAACAATTTAAAGCGCAAAAGTTGTAGGGAAGTAATATTTTGGACCTGACCTCTTCGGGCTTGAAGGAAGTCTCATAAAAGGAGAAGGCGGTCTATGAAAAGTGTTTTCTTCTCAATTTGTTGCTATATAGGGCATATTGGTCTTTTTCCACTCGGCAGTTTTTCTTTCGATTTTCAGGTCAGAACTATTTGAAGCCGTTCTTTGACACTGAAAAATCTTGAGTACCTTTTCTTTTTGGTCCGAATTTCAATTTGAAAAAAAGGTTTTTGTCCAAATCTTGAAAAAAACGTATTGCACTTAAGATACCAAAATCGAAAATCAGTCAAAAATTAGTTGATTGATAATAATTTTTGTTTGGATCAATGTAAGGTCCTATTTTTGCCATAACACAAGGCTTGCTTGATTGCTTTTTATTCAAGCATCCTAAAAATATTTTTTTTGCGTATTATTGACCCAATTCCAACCCAGGCATATTTACGTGAAATATCGATTGCTTCCAAGGACCTGGAATCATTGAATGGACGGCCAGATAGAAAAAACTGGGATTTGCCAAAATGGGCTGAGCAACGCAGCACAGCCTCCGGCCCTGTTTTGCCTCTAGCGGTAAGATTTAAAACGCTCACTTGAAACAACCTTAATATAACCCTATTGTTTAGATCTTTGGTCAAAAAGTTCAAAACAACCTGCTTTTTTGTAAACAATCAAACTTCGAGTAAAAAATGGCAACATTTTCAACTCAAAACCCATCACTACTTCTCTTTTGTTTGCGGACAGTGAAGTCGTCTGAGTCAAAAACGTTGGGAAATAAATCTATCAAGTAAAGTGTAACTAAGACTTAACTTACAATCTTTACGCATGGAATGCCGATAAAATCAGAGTGTTCAATTTAAATTGATAAGATATAAGACTTAACATCAAATATCCAGTTCTAAACATAAGTATTTTGAAATTCAGTTCTAATTGATCATGGGAAGCAGCCAAAGTCAGTCATTCACCAAGTAATTGCTCCAACACAGGAGCTAATACAGGGAGGGTAATTCAAATAGAATCAAATATCTCATATTTGCGATATTGTACGTCACATAACTATTCTTTTTCTATCAGGGCCAAAGCTTGAAAAGTGAGAGCAAAATGAAGCCGGAAACAAAGGTGGAGGCCGATGTACAGTCGAAAGTCAATATAAAACCAAAAGTAATATGATCCACCGGTGAAGCTTCAAATAAATCATGTACAACTGGCCTCATTTTGTTCAAGATCACAAAGAAATGAAATAAACGGATGATTAATGTTCAAAACTTCGAATTCTGCTCGAAAACTAAGCTGCTTGTTCTCGGATTTTACCTGATGCAAGGGAATGACTCCCTGCAAGTTTAAAAAATAAAATAAAAAACTATTCTTTATAAATATTTGGTCAGGCAATGAGTCTGAACATATCGCTCTACACCACACCTGTTTAAGGTTGGTAAGGGATATTTTTTAGGAAACGATCAAAGTCAACTTTGATGCAAAGGATCATCTAATGTGTAGAAATAGTATCTGCAACCCTGAGGAAGAAGGTTGTGCAGGTTTAGGTCTCTTTTTAAAAGTGGAAAAGTCTTTAGATTTTTATTAGCTTATTGTCCAATAAACAAGCTTTATTCCTTGGGATGCATGTAATACCTCTTCTCTCTCTTATTGTGCACTCAAATCCAGGATTTGGGCCGAGGCCGTGTAGACATGTAAACACATCAGCTGAAATTTTCCTGGATTTCCGCTTCATTGTTTCACCCCTTTCCCTTATTCTCTACTTTATCCAGTTTGAGAATTCCAAGAGACAATGAAGATAATTAGTCTCGATATTGGGTTAAGCAGTTATGGGTGAAGCAAATAAGCCAGGAACATAACAGCACTCAAATGTTTAGATAAGCTGTTTGTTTGCTGGTACCACGACCTGGTGCTGCAGGATTTACGCTTCAAACTAGTTTTAATCAACAGTTTTTTGTGTTTTTGTCTTTTTACTGTTTTGCAACAGTAGCTGAATTGTTTCTTCCTTTGCATTTGATGGACACAAGTTTCAAGTATCGTGCGCATTACTAAGTACGAATTTTGTCAAAAAGTACCAGTAAACAAATTTGGTTAAACGTCCGAATTAAGGAAGCATGCTTGTACCGTACTTTGACGCATACAAAACATACAAGCTTGTGTCCTTTATCAAAACTTGCGAACTCACCATCCCTGGAGAGCTGGTTAATTTCCTCATCAGATATCATGCGTCCTCGTGAGGCTTTTTCATCCTCAATCACAGAGTGTAATGCTCTAGCATAGAGCATCACCGAGTCATACAAATGGGCTGCATAAATAGGGATATGAATGGAGAAGAACCGCTCGAATATGCCAAAAGTTGGATCTTTAAAGTTGAACGGAGGTAGCTGGTTGTAGATTCGGACTTTCTTCGCAAAGTCTGTGGTATCAACTCTAAAGGGACAAAGCAAACTTTAGTAACACTAACATTTTCATGTGAATATACAAGGTTGTAACCATGCACATTACGTAAAGTCCAAAACAAAATCAAGAACTCAAGAACTACTCTGGCTGGACCAATTACGTTAGTGATTAAATTGTTCAAATACCACTTAAAGAAAACAGTTAATGTTTTCCCAGACGAATTATTTTTTCAAATTGACTAATTCTGTCAAAGTTTTATTTTGTTTCAAGTCATGTCGCTCCATAGAAGAAAAAGTAGGCACGCTATATTTGCTAAAAAAGCATTCTTACCTTAAGTGCGCATTAGGGAAGGTAATAATATTTAGAGAGTTAAATTTTTGAAAACAAATACGTCAAAAAAGTTGCTTTTTAGCTAACTTTTTCGGCAAAAGAAATGGTAATAAATTTGAAAAATAAAAATACCGAAATACTAATGAAAAAAATTGCTGGTTAAATTGCTGAAGTTTTTGGAGCTTTTTGTGCCCCAACATTATTTTGCGGCATATTTTGAACATCCGATCCTTATCCTAATTCATTTATTTGTGAAGGAATTTTTCTTTTTTTTTAAAGTCTCTTTCCTGAAACTCTTCCCAATGCTTTCCTAATTTTTAAAAGAAAAAAATGTCAAAAAATGTCTTTAAAAAAAGAGCGACAGCAGCTACACAAAAGTGTGCAGCATAATTGAAAAAACTCGCTTAAAATCGCGACCAAGCTAAAAATCTTCAAAAATGAAAGTTCCAAAAGGTATATCATTTACTTTTAATTTGTTTTCCTCTCCCCACAAATATTGCTAGTTTTTAAATGGCTTAAACATTTTTTTCAGATGCACTAATCAACACTTTTGAAGTCATCTGCACCAGAAATTAATTTCATCTCTTGTTTCGTCACACTTCATTATCAAAGTTTGTGGGACTCTAATTTGAAACAACCCTGTAATGAAATGAATACCTGTAAGGAGATCCAGAGACAACGATTAGAGATCGCCATTGGAGCAGAGCAGCCAGACCCATCTGTTCACAGGTCTCATATCGATTGTCAGTGCGCCCTGCTGACACCGAATCTAGAACGAATGGAAATACATCTTCGGTGTTAGCTAAAGCCAATTGCACATGTAGTATGAAGCAAGCTGTTTGAAGCAAAGCAAGTGTTGTCAACCCTGAGTTTCGTTTAAGACGATCAACAATTCCTCTTTTTGGATGTCCGAGTTACGTTCTGTGGATTAATAACCAAAAGTGATCGATTATTTTCAATATGTTGCAAAAAATAACTAGTATTATGCTAATAATAATAGGCTAATAAGGAAGCCAGAGTGGCCGCGCGTACTAATGTGAGTGTAAGTGCTTCCCCAGACGGCGTTGGTTCGAATCCTGTTGGGGATCGAATCGAAGCAGTTGGGAGAAATCCTTCAATTTACCGGGAATCGCAATCCTTGTAGCGGTAATAAAAAATCCGCAAAATAGTAATAATAATAATAATATTTTACTTGTATACATCAAGTCAAGAAGCACGGAAATCATGGAGTGGGAGGCTAGCAATGAGAATTATAATTTCCAGCAGAAACGAACCATTTGTGTTCTTCTGCAAATGAGACCTGGCTTGCATTGAGAAGAACACGTATTTCAAATTTCAAATGCTTTCTCAAACTTATGTACTGAAGAGAGCATAGAATGAATGAACTCGCCCTTTTGTGGCAATTGTTTTACCACAAAAGGGCGAGTTCATTCATTCTCGGTAGGATTTGCACTGAACTTTGAGTGACTATAACTTTTGTCTCCGACGTTCGATTGAGCTGAAAATTGAAAAACGTATTCTTGTCAACATATGTAAGGTCTCATTTGCAGAAGAACGTAATTGAATTGCTCTTACTGGAAATCATTATTCTCATTGCTAGCCTCCCACTCCATGATTTCCGTGCTTCTTGACCAAATCAAAGAAAACCGGCACTAGATGACTTTCACACAATTTGCCACACCTTACTTGGTAATCTAGGATGAAACAAACTTCATTTTTGTTTATCCTTATACTTATTTCATAATTAGTTATTGAATAATTTAAGTTGAGTTTCAATCTATAAGAAGAATTGACAATCTGCAATTTCTTGTTGTGAAACAAAATGCGGGTTTGGTCGAAATCTTTGGCCCTAACTCAGGATCACTTATGACTTTTTTAATATAAAACTCCATAAAATCGTAACTAACGTCTAATGGACTCGAAAGATGAGGCAAAATCAACTCTGAGATCTAAGCCATTGCTTTGGCAAGAGGTCTAACAAGAGGAAAGCTCTAAAATCAAGAGACTTTGCCTTTGGCTTAACTTCATCTGGTGGCGGATTTTGAAGCTTCTATTTATTTTTCAATCCGGTGCTGACAAAGGAAAAAGATTCGTTACTGTTTTATGGCATCTAAGGTAACAATTCTTTTTTTTCATGTCATTCACATTTTATCTTGTTCAAACTATGAGATATTATGATATAAATTCGAGAAAGAGATAAAAGTAAGTGGCAATGATTTTGACGTGAAATGTATACCGAACCAAGAAGCATTGCGAGAGTAAAAATGATTACAGTCAAAATAACCATGCACTTGTAATAATTTCATCAATTAAGGTCACACGGTGTTAAAATGCTATTGGAAAAGAATCAAAAAAAGCTCACAAAGAGAGTCAACCATCAATTTGACGGCTTGGCCTCTCTGGGGCATCACATTTGCCATTTTTTCAACAAGTAGTCGATCATATACGAAAAATATTATATTAAAAAAAAACATTGCACCCGTGAAAAATGTGTTCAGGGCGTGTTGAATGATGTGACAGCATCACAGTGACAAGAATGCAAGTTTTCTTTAAAATCGTCTTTTGGAAATATAGCCTCCCATTCCAGGATATTCAGTACTTCGTGAGCAAGCTTGCTCTTATAAAACAAGCCCTAATGGATTTCTAGTAATGTAAAAGTGCTATGACTAGAAATGGACAGAAAGTTGTATATTTGTTATTTAATACGTCAATAAGACAACAAATGCTCAACAAAGATTAAAGAAAGACTCCAACCCTTTACATTTTGATATCTACGATTTGGCTGAACTGGATTCAAATCAGAGATGGTCTCTATTATTCTTTAAACTAACGGAAGACGAGATCTTCTCAAGAAATGGTGTTTTAAAGGCATTGAGTGTTTTCCTCAAGATTTGCGAATTAAATTAATATATTTTTAATAAAAGAACTGTTATTACATACAGTCTTTAATTTGGAGACTTCGCTGATCCCAAGTGAGTTTTATAACATGCCTCAGTAAAAAAGGCTTCCCGTTAAACAACATATTTATTAAAATGACGATATAGGTATCCTCTCTTGAAGTGGAACATCGTCCCCAAGGCCCAAATTTGCTGTCGTTTGCATGTGTGACGTCGTTTTCTTCCCCCAGTTCCACTTACCTTCTTTGTTCCAAAGAAAGAAGCCCAATTCTGCGTAATAAGCTGTATCTGGGTACAAATAGACCACCATGTACTTTCCATCGGCAAACAGCTGTTCCACTTTCATTTGCTTCATGAAACGCACCAAGTTCTCGCGTTGTCCCACAAAAACGTAGATCCTGGTCTTGTCTTTCGTCTCTTTTAGAATGGGATGCGGCCACATCTGGGGATCATTGATAAAAAAAGGTATTTTAGCTAGTGGAACAATGGGATCCCAATACTGTACTTTAGCTTACGGCATTGCAGCACTCCAATTCCTCAATACAACAGTGGTTCTGATCCTTGAACTGAATGTAGTGGTTTACGGAAAACTCCTTCTTCAGAGCCTGAAAAATGGAGTGAAGAAAGAATGATTAAAATACTGAAAGAAGTTATTTATTTACACAAATGAACAAAAAGTAGTCTATTTGAAGCTCAAAAAGACAAAAACGTATTTATGCAGAAAGTGAGCAAAATGCAGGGACTTTTTTAAATTTACGTTTTCTTCTAGATTTGTTACTGTAAAGATTTTGCTCAGTTCACTTTTGCTTCAAATATTTTGTCCTCGTTTTTATCGAATTTTTTTTGGCTCGTTCTTTCTCTTGATTTTTTGATCGAAACTAACTAAACATCGAAAAAATAGACGCGAAAATCTTTTAGTTTCCAGGCAAAATGTCTAAAAAATGTAAAACAAAAAACATCGAAAAAAGATTTTTCTCCCTCCCAAGTATTCGGGCTAGAACCGCCCAAAATATATTTGCTTCCGAATTTATATACCTAGACAATGTAATAAAGATCTTTCAAAACTTTGAAAAGGTTTTCATATGTTTTATTCTAAGTAACATTTCTGGCAAATGCAAAAAAAGATTGTTTATTGTTGAGTCCACTCAAGCATCGTCAAGATGAGATAGAGTATTGGATAGAATCGGGACAATGGATAATCTAATTAATAATGAATGAAGATAATGAACAAGGAGAAGAAAATGAAAATGTCACAAACAATTAATTAAGAACAGGACTTAATGAATACAAAAACGTCCATTAATTAAAAACTTGATTGGCCAGCCCTTTCTTGAAAGAACTCAGATCGAAAAAAGCTTTTAACCCAAACGGTTTTTCGTGCCAAAAAAACCCCATAAATGTTTGAAAATAAAACCATATTATTCCTCCCTTCACTAATAAAAGTCACAATTACATTACAACAAGAAGATCATATTTTTACAAAGACTTCATTGACCCACCTGTTCATTGAGATGTTTGGCAATGGTTTCCCATTGGTCCCCTTCTTGGAACACGATCGAGAACTTGTTCCATTTGTAGAATTCCAAGAGAGACAAGACCGAACTTGTCACCTGTGTATCAGGAGGTTCCATTCGAGTGAAAGTGGGATATTCAGCTTTACTTGAAATCTGAGCATCACTGCACCGATAGGAAATCATGGCTCTGTTCTTGGAACCAGCCACCATTGCTTCTGTGTGACAATTGGGTCCCTCTGGTCCAATAAACGCTGCAATGTCACTAAAAAAGGGATTTGTATTTAAATCATGAGCTCCATTGGAACAAGTCAGAACGTTTCTTGTCAATGTTTTAAATGTATATGTTTACCTCATTCACGTCAATCGTACATAAGACTATTGAAATATGGCAATGTACGAGGGCAGACTGTCTTTTACTTTGACTGCCCTATGATTTGGAGAAATTTAGCCCCGTTTATTTTTCGGAACCATATGATATGCATAAATTGAGCACCCACAGGAAGATATGAAGGCTCTTCTTTGGATTCCAAGACTTCTAATATATATTTTTAAGAATTTCCTACAAGCATCAAATCTGCCTTTTTTGAAATATACACCTATTTTTATCAATGATAACAATTGTAGTTAATGGTTCCAATTTCAATAAAGCTGTTAAATTCTGGTAAATAAACTTTTTGGGCATTGAACACCCTTTTTTGTATGAAACGCATATCAACGCCTTTTCTGCTTATTTTCTGCATTTTAGGAGAAAACAATTCTCCCGCTTAAATTCGTCATTGTTACAACCCTTTTAGTTTGAAAACATCACCATTTGGCGGATTTTTAAGTGAATTCACAACAAGATGCCCAAGTTTGCCGACGCCATTAGTCTTCTCCCCTAGTTTGGAGGAAAACCAGTCTGGAGTAGGGGTGGGCGAGAAGCTGGTGTCGGTGTCGACACCATTCGACAGTTTAGTTTCAAGGCAAAATGTCTAAAAAATGCAAAACAAAAAACATCGAAAAAAGCTTTTTCTCCCTCCCAAGTATTCGGGCTAGAACCGCCCGAAATATATTTACTTTCGAAATTATATAATTAGACAATGTAATTCTATATGTAATTTATATAATTAGACAATGTAAGCGTGTGCCGGTCTCGAGACCGGTTCACGCTTTTCCAGCTTTTGGTGCCAATGTCGATAACGGCTATTTGTGTTGACATTCACAAAATTTCGTTATTATGTTTCAATAATACGAAACATGTACATAAACTCTATCACAGTCGGCGTCGGTGTCAGTGTCAACATTCACAATGGATGAGTGTAATCGAACGAATTCAGCTGGGGATTCGGGGGCCGAAATGGCTAGGGATGCGTCGGAGTCGAGACTCACCCTCCGTAAAATTCAATTAAAATTCGTGAGCCCAACTCGTTTTCTTCATTTTGACAATCAATTCAAATAAGAATTTGTTCCTCACGTAGCAAACTAAAACTATGAAATGTCAGAACCTAGTTCTGACCCATCCCTAGTCATTTTGGCCCCAGAATCCACAGCTGAATTTGTTCGATTACACTCATCCATTGTACCGGTGTTGGGGTCACCGTCGATGGTAAAAATGCCGGCGTCACCCAACCCTACCTAGTCTGGTGCAGGATTGTCAGATGGTTCCAAGCCAACCCTGCCAAAGTTGTCAGAAATACTACCAACTACACGCGTTTAAGGCAGGCGTTTGGGCACTCTTGATCCAATACAACAAGGCTCTCATTTACTAAAAAATGTTGTTCTTTTCATGTATACTTGGATTATTTTTTGCATTATTTTTACGCATATTTGACCTCATTTTCGCGTATATCTGGGCATTTTTGATGCGCTTATTCACCGTACTTCAACCGACCTGGTTATCAGGGTAGGTCCGTAAAACTTAGGCGTAAGGGTTTTTTCCCCCTCTATTCCCTTTTTCCTACTAACTTCTCATGAACCAAGGATAACTGAACATACTGGAAAGGGAGGCTAACGATTTGAATTATGATACCGAGTAGGATCAATTCAATTGGGTTCTTCTACAAATGAGACCTTGCTGGCATTTGGTAGACAGAGTATTTCAATTTTCTGCTCAATTAAATGCCAGTATGAAAATTTGTGTCTTTACAAACTTATGTACTGAAGAGAGCATAGAATGAATAATGCACACGCCCTTTTGTGGTACAACAATTCCCAGAAGAAGGGCTAACTCATTCATCTCAGTAGAATTTTCAATGAGCTTCAAGAGAGCATAATTTTTGACTCCACAGTTCAATTGAGCTGAAAATTAAATGCGCTGTCTTTCCAACTGAAGCAAGGTCGCATTTGCAGAAGAACTTAATTTATTTAATCCCACTGAAAAATATGATCCCCTTGCTTGTCTCTCCCTCCATGAAATTCATGCTTCTTGGCTCACTTACGCCATTTCTGCTACGAAATAATTATCTAACTTCTTTCCAAAGCAACAAAGAACAATTGCGTATGAATAAAAGATTTTATTTTCGTCTTTTATGACTTATTTCCCATAATTGTTTGATCATGTTTAAAGGTGATTCGAAAGTTTAAGGGATTTTTAAGGCAAAATAGAGAAACCCCCAAAAAACACCCAAAGGGTTTGTTGAATGGAACCAACCCTACTAGTTTTGCAATTAACATATGAGTCAAGTTAAGAAAAAGAGGCGTAACATTTCTTGAACCTCAAAAAATAGAAATAATGCAAAATTGATCACTTGTTTTGGTATTTTAGCCAACCAAAACGTAAATAACTGCTTACTTGCAAATCAGATCCACCACTGCTTGAGTAGATTTGTTCTCTTTGCCTTCAGTGTCGTAGTATTTAAACTCCAGTTCCACATCAGGTAGGAGACACGCACATTCGTTGATCTGTTGAACAGCATACGAGAGTGCTCCGGAAATGGCACGGCCTTGTCTGAAAAAAAAACAAGGAAATCAAACTTGGGGCTAATGGTAAGTGTTCGTCAGGGAAATAGACAGTTTTAAAAGAGATCAACGACAATTCATGCCCAGTCTAGACGAGTAAAAAGGCCGTGCGGTCATTGCTGACCTTTCAAATGACCTGCCCATGATGAAAGCAATCATTGTGGAAAACGGCAATTTTGTTCTCGCTTTTTATGACCTTGTTCTTTTGTTAGATAAAACTTGGAAATTGATATATTGAGCATGTTTGTCTATTCTACGAATCAAATTTGCAATAGGTTAGTCTATCCAATTTTAAGAATCTTTTTGAAAAAATCTAAAATACACCCAAAACAAAATGTCATTGGGAAGATACAAATAAAGAATAAGCTAAACAACGAGACATAGGTACAGGTTATTCTGAGAAGTCCACCTCACAAAAACACTTTTCTAAAGATGTTTAGTGACTAATCTTGGGTTGTGCAAATTTGCTTCGTATACTTGGTATCTATATTTATTCATTTTAATGAACTTTTTAGTTTTAAGTGCAAAAGAATGAAAAATTCAGATCCTTCAACAGGAGCTTCCTGAAAAAGAGTTTTTGGACAGTGGTTTCTCAAAGAAAAGTAAATGGGCATAGGAAACTTCCAAATTTAAGCTGACGAATGCTTATTTAATTTTAATGTTAAATCTTAATCAGGTTTTGTGCTCGCAGCATTCATTTGTAAATGAAAGGGACTGTTTCTTGGTCATGATTGAAAAATGAAGCCGTCTCAAGGGTTTCTAAAAGACACACGAAGTAATACGATAGCCTTATTGTATAAATGGACGTCTTAACCAATGGACAGGAAGATCAACGAAACGAAGTGCAGTATTATAAATGACACATTAAGTGAACAGGTTTCAACTTGCCCAAAAGGTTCAAAAGGCGATTTGTTCTGTCCTCTTTGAAACTTCAAGTAACAAATATTGAAACATCAAGTAACAAATATTGAAACATCAAGTAACAAATATTGAAACATCAAGTAACAAATATTGAAACATCAAGTAACAAATATTGAAACATCAAGTAACAAATATTGAAGCATCAATTTAACGAGGTATTTCATAGATCTTATTCAATGAGTTCCCAACTTCCTGAAAGGAATTGAGCATAACCTAGAGCTCTCAAGTGCAATCATTAGTTACCACCTCTTGTGAGCCAAGGTGTTTCAACCCAAGCAGCAAAATTTCACTTCCATTGCATTTGGTAATAACTAGAGCAAGGAAAAAGATTTAAAAAGGAAAAAAAAATATTTTTTTTTCTTTTACCCCTTTTTGATAGATTTCATTTTTCCATCAAAAAACTATTTTCTATTTTTCAACCACATTTGTATCTCACTGCATTTTTTGTAAAAATATGACGCAAGTGCTGCCATATTTTGCGCTTTTGCACAAATGTGGCGCTTTTGGGGGTCCAGTTTACGCGCTTTTTGCCCTTTGGGTCTTTTGCAATTCAAAGTCCAAGGATAATAACAAACACTTTAATGTATGACCTCTAAAATCTCTTTCACCTATTATAATACATAAAAATATCTTTCACCTTATGTATAACAATGGATTGTACTCATTGTAACACATTGAAGTGCTACCTGGTTGCAGATTTCCATGGATTTTGTAGCAAAGGTGTACTTGACTAAGCATAAAGCTCAGATTTGCAAACTTTTATTTTACTTTTTTTGCCGTTTTTTCTCCTTTCAAAAACCTTTTTTCCTTGTTTTTTTTCTACTTTTTATTGCCCCAGTAATAACTGTTTTAGAATTTGCAGTTGGCCAATCGTGTCAGCAACTTATTTAAAAAATAAGGAACATGATGAGATAAATCAGTTTATGATGCTTATTCAAGAAATGTGGATCTCAAATAATTGGCGAAATAGGTGTTCAATTTATGCATTTTTTCCAGTCTTAAATATTTTATTTGACACATCAAAACATTTGCTCTATGAAAGTGTTTGCTCAAATGCCAAGACATGACTAAATCAAAGTTTTGATCAAACTTTTGAAGATAAATAATAAACTTTTTTCACTCCCCTATTTGTGTCGAGCATTGTTTGTGCCCAATTGCGCAGCAATGAACCTTTCAATTTGAACTTTGTATTTAAAATTAAAGAGCACCAATTTGCCTATAATCCAAAATACATTTGTGACATCAAAAAGTATTTAAACCCAATCTTCAAAATTGAAGAATTAAACTTTGAAAACTTTCAAACTACGTTTAAAGTCGAACAAATTCAATGAAAATTCCCCGGAACAATATTTTTTGTTCATATAAAACCTCACATTTTATCCCAACAATCAGCCCCCAGTTGTATTTTTGAAGTTTGTCCTTATACATACAGTGGTTCATAGAAGGAAGGACCGGTCTCAATTTCGGTCTGACGTTATCATGACGGAATTGCAATCTCTTCCTGATTGTGGAGAGTAGATCAAATGGAAGCGGCAAACAAACAACGTTATCTATAAATTACAATTTAGTGGCCTTTGAGTGTACTCACACTGTGTGAGTGAAAGCTTGTATTTTGTGCCTCCATTATCAGTTGTTTGCTTTGAGCAATCGTGCCCTATTTTCCGGCAAATGAGGTCAAGTTTGGACGTGATCACATTTCTAATCACCCGCCAACCACTCATTCAAGGATGATGAGGCCTACTATAACCACAAGGACATCCATGACAAAAATGCAACCAGGGACAAGAAATCAATCAGTTATTGAGAATGTCGGAATTTGGTTATCCTCAGACCGCAAATCAGCCAAATGCTAATTTAGATCATTTCAGTACACAACATATTTCTTTCATCACGTGGAACTTTTTTTATGACCGGGCTATTGTCTTACTGACGATAATCTCTCGTTTTGTTGTGACGAATTGATTTGCTCATCAAACCAAAGTTGTAATGAAGCACAAAAACTCCAAATTGAAGAAGTAATTATGGTTGAATTCCTAATGTATAATGTATAAATATGTCTGTTCTGGACAAAGTCATATAATTAAAGGCTTGGGCATAAGCCCTACAAAGTGCTGTCTGCCTGACGTGACGTATCCGGGGATAACGGTTATGGTTGTAGACAAGTCCCAAAAGACGGCTCGAGTTCAAAGACAAATGTGAATTCGAGGCACTTTCTGAGTGTGAATGGTGTTGGGGAGGTTCGTAAAAAGTAAATTCTTTAGTGTACATTTTTCCTCCAAAATGAAGTCATACCAGGTAGTGGTAAGATATTTAAACAACTAAAAAGCAAATAACTTCAAGTGCTCTGGAAATTTTACCCAAAGTTATTTGTCGCCAAACATGTAACCTACAGTAAAGCAACGCAACAATTAGGGCCAAAAATAAGCAATATGTTGACTCAAGTTGACAAAATCTTAACAATAACTTTACATCCCTAGTTGCACTACTCTATACTCCCCGTGATGACGTGGCATTTGACTTACTTTTTCCAATACCCTAACCTTCATTTTATAACTGGCTCTGGGTTAAGCAGAAAGTTAATCTGAGCTCAATAATGTTTTGCAAAGAATTCGTAAAAACAATTTGGTTTCTTTCAGGCTAAGGTTTATTAATTTCGATTTCCTTGTGAGAATGTAGTTCTTTTTCTCAACGAGGGACATCTTACATAAAATAAACCAACTCTGTCTTTGAAAAAAATACTGATATTTTTTCTGAAAGAACAACACAACGGTACAATTGCCGCAATTACTTGAATGACTATAAAAGGCCCAAATGAGCTTTTCTAGTCATTTTTAAAATGAAGGAGCTTCACCATTTCATCCGGTTTTGTATAACGTATTGCGCCTTTCAATTTTCAGAAAGAGAGGTAAAAAAGTAAGAGTTTTTATGAATTTTCGTAAATTTGCGCTTTTCGAATTCAAAAGTTCACAATTATTAAACCTTTCGTTAACCACTAATTGTCCTTGGACCTTACATATGTTTGACAATTGACCACCCTGTATTCGACCAAGATTTGCTAAAAGTTCGATAGTAGTCAGCTAACATCTTAAATAAGGCACGAAATTGTAAGGAATGTGTTGTCAAGGAATGTTGACGACATGATTTTTTGTCGATTCCTTTTAACACTGTTGTGAACAAACAAGGTATGCAGTTCATGAAAGATTTCAAACTGGCCTACTTTTGTGAGGAAATTTCAAAACATAATAAGCAAGTATGCAGGTTTTTTACAGCTACCATAGAGATTTCAAATTTGATTGAAAAATGGTGGAGTTATTCTACATGGAACATTTGAGAATTCAAACAAATAACTATTTGATGAACCAAGAACCACTGAATTTCTCTGGACTGAGAGGCTAACGAAAGGAATCATGATTTCCAATAAGAACAGTTTTATTACGCTCTTCTGCAAATGAGAAGACTTTTGCTCACTCAAATTCAGTGCACATCGTACCGAGAATGAACGAATTAGCCCTTTTCTGGTAATTGCTTTACCACAAAAGGGCGAACTCATACATTTTATGCTCTTGTCAATACAAAAGTTCGAGAAGGCATAACTTTTCACTCCGCGCTGCGATTGAGCTGAAATTTAAATTACTTTGTCACATGAATACAAGCCAGGTTTTGTTTTCAGTAGAACGCAATCGAATTAAAATTGCTGGAAATCATAATTCTCATTGCTAGCCTCCCATCCCAGAAATTCATTGCTTTTTGGATGAACCTTACTACACCCTAGCATCCAACTTTGACTGCACCCTACCTGATCAATGTCAGCTCTCCAAAAATCAGTCTTGAAAGACCTTTGTGTACCTTCCTTCGGAAGGTAATACCGAAATATTTGGTTTCCCAATTCTGTCTTACCTGTTGTAAAGATCACCTTTGACCGCCGTCAAATATCCAAGGGGGATCTTGACTCGGTTAGCTCGAGATGGTGCTTGATTGCAACACGACTCCAAAGGTTCATTCTCAGGGGTCTGGATGGGGCTTTGCCCTCTTGACAAGGCCAAAAAGGCCGAGAAAAACAAGAGGAGAGGCAACTTTGGCATTATCTTTGATTCTAGTATGAGGGCCTCCTTCATTTTGAATTGCCCGTGTTCATGTTTGTGTCGATTCCTGGAAAACAAGAAATGGAGACACTGCGATAGACATCTTGTTCTGTCAGATGGAGCGATTACTTTCAAATCCCAACCCTCGCGTTGACCTTAGGACTTGATCGAAATCGCAGTTCAGTGTGCTGTACAAGAGTCAAGCGGAATGACACCCAGAGTATGATGTATCATTGTTTAGACATATAGGGCATTCGATCACTTCTTGGGTTTCTGCCTTGGATCTCAAAACAAATCAAGATGTTCAAGATGCTCAAAGCAAAGTGAGAGAAAGAGGGGGAAAAACGAAAGAGAGTAGCAAACTCAAGGATTTCTTCGGGGTTGACTTGTAAGGATTCGTGTTCCAAGTGAAGAGGGACATGCCCAAAATTGGACTTGAAACTACTACAGAGATCCGTTTTGGGGAGAGCACAAAAAGTGCAGACGACTTATCATTTTGCTCCCACGGCATTCTTGAAATGGCATTAAATGTTGAAAGGGGAAATAAAAAAGCAAACTCGATTGAAATGCAACAATTAAGTCTAGTCTCACTCAACTTTGAGGTAAAAGAAAATCTTAACAAGAGTAGTTTCCACCTTTTGAGATTTTTGTGGGAAAATGATATTGATTGATAAGATTAATGAATATTTTGTTCTGGAGGAAATTCTGTTTTGAACTTTTAACTTTGGCAAAGGAAATTCAACTGGAGTTACACAATTTGTGAAGATTACTGAGATGATTTGAAAGTTCTATGTGAGAGTTTGTTGATAATGGGGGTCCATTACCTCTCAAATAAACAAAAAGGATTGGAGGGACTTGAAAATAAACAAGCTCTTTTTCAAATTATTACCCCCCAGTACTCATTTTCTTGCTAAATTTTAAGGAATTACAATATTTGAAAGTAAAGCGACGATTTTTTTTCTCCCCCAAATGCCTGGTGATATATGTTTTGTAGCGTCATTAGCACGTATGAAAAGTAGTAATTGATTTATTAAGCTTTCTTGGGGCACTGAAATCCTAAAGTAGGTTTCAAAATAGTGCTTGCCAGCTCCACAACACAAAAAGCAAGTTCAAAATTTGCTCCAAAGTAGTAAAAAAGTTGAGCATGACAGTCTTGACGACATTCTGGAACATAAGCAATGGAACAGACTTGAGTGTTCCATAATCATTAAGGTATGGAGGGGATTTTGAATGGCAAATCAAAGAATGGTCTCAATAATTCTCAGAAAAATGAATTTGAGATTATTCAAATAAATAGACACTAATATCTGGTCAATTTCACAAAGCCTAAAAGAGTACTTTCACTGAAAACAAGAAACATCAAAGCTTTTGAATGACATAATGATGTTCTCCAATTGTCATTGACATAATAACAACATAAGGCTTTAGTTAACATTTGTCTTCTTATGATGTATGTGGGTGTATGATATTGTCAATAAATTCCAATCAAATTCTAAAAGCTTTACAAAGTCCTTTCAATACAAAGGGAGATGATTAGTGATTAAGTGTTCCTTATAAACAGTTGCTCAACTAAAAGCAAAATTGAATTTCATATCCACGTGTTTTGTTGTTCAGCAAGATTGACTCAAAACAACTATGGAGAGATAAACTGACATTTCCCTAAACATATTTTGATCCAAAAAAAGATTTCAAAAATGCATGAATAATTTACAGAATTACCAAAGCAGGGCAAAAATCCCGTTATTCCATTGATGTCTTATTCAAGCTCCAGAATTCCCAAGAAGGCATTCATTCAAGTTGGACATTAATTAGATTCTTCCAACATAGTTAAACATTACAAGGACAAGAAGAACATCGGGACAGAACAACTTTAGGTTATTATGGGCATGTATGAATCCTACCCAAGCACACAGAGGTTGAAGGCTCACTTTGAAAGTCACATTTTGGTCATCAACAAATTTATTGTACAGCTGAATTCACACCCGACACTGTGTTTCCTGCTCTGTATGACACTTTACAACACCACCATCGCCTTCTTGTGCTTCTTACTCCACACATTCACACACTGCTCGTTCTTATCCTTCCTTCAAGTTCAAGTTACTCAGAAGTGCTCCTCCTTTCCTACATTCGTACACTCCACTCCAGCCTTCGCCTAGCTTGAGTCTCCTTGCTTTAAAGCTGTCCATGCCAAAGAACGGATCCATTCAATGCACAGGCCCAAATCATAGAAGCAAAGCTGATTTTGGACAAGGAACTCATCAGCTGACTCGAAGTTCGCCGTCCTAAAATTAAATACAAAAATAAGTGCCGGATTGTATGTTCCACAGTGTTTGAGCAATAACTACCACGTCAATGATTTCAATTGTTTCTGAGTGTTGTCAATGTTTTCATATGTTTGAAAAAGTAGGAATTGAAGTGTAATTGTAAATTGTTATTTTTTATAGTAATTGGCACAGGTCTGTTAAGCAATAAAATTGTTCAACCACTTAAAAACATTTTTATTTTTGTAAACACTTAGATAAAAGTTTTGTTCAAGTTAACATGTGATGTCTTTTGCCCTTAATTTTTTGTGACCTTCATCATGTACTCCTGAATATGTATTTTTCATAGTATTATATAAGTTATGTCTCACTTAATCGTAGTATCGCCAAATCCTATCTCAAGAACATCGTATAATTCAGATTAAAAATGTATTTACCATGAGTGATCCGCTTGTGCTGAACAAGGGTATTAAATCATAAAATTTCAAGTTACTAACTAATCAATAGAAAAGTTCAAATCTGCGTCTTGCGCTTAAATAGTATTTTTTTCGAAATTGAGTTTTTCTACAAGATGAAGCTTTTTGCCTCGATCTTTGAAAGAACATAAGTCCATTTGAAATTGATTAATGGCAAATCAACTCCAAGTGCCCCATCTTTTTTCAATAACTAACTAATCATGGTGTGAAGTTGTCCATGCCTACGCTAAAACTCAAAATCTGCCCAAGACAACTAAAAACTTTTGTCCAGTCAGCTTGATGTAAGAATTTTTGGGTCCAGGAACAAGAGAAAGCGTTCTACATACTACATACTCTTTACATCAAGATATGTTTTCTATTGACCATATTTTTCGGTTTTGGGCTTCTTTACACCGACTACTTTTTTTACAACTTTGATTATTCATGGCGTGTGGCTGTTAAAGCAGACAAGGAAATGCGAAAATTGTAGTAGGTAGTTCCTGATTAATTATTGCTTTGGTGACTTGACTCCATTTGCCCAAATAAATAAACTAACCTGTAATATTTTTAGGCATTAACGGGTTGTAACAAACGAATTGTGAATGATGATCATGACATCAACTTTCACGTTCTGTGGTAAAAAAGAAAAAAAAAACACAGTTTTGAGCCAGTTTGGTCTCCTAAATTTATGATTTTTGAATCACGGATGAATAGGCAATTGTAGATCTGAAAAAGATTTGCCTAAGAAGGAATGGCATGACTTTTGCAAAAATGTTTGCAGTGCTATTTGAGGAAGCGCCAAGACTTGATGAAAATAGTATGAATACTCCTTATATTGCATAATTATCATGATTTATCATGGAGAAATCATTCAACCGAGTGAAAGGCCTGCCTATGTCAATTCAAAAAGCATTCCCCTCATATTGAGGCACCAAAACAACGATGAAAGTTGCTTTTTACAGCAATAGTTATATCTTCCGCAACTTTGACCTATGAATGATTTTTCTTTTAGAATATAATTCGTGTTGATCATATCTATCAAATCTGGTATCAATGACGGTGCCTTTCTATTAGGCCAAAATATCCTCGACATGCCCATGTACAATAAGGGTGACGAATGTGCGTCAAAATGTTGACGTAGCAACCTGTCAAATAGCTCAACCACAAGTGTTAACCTCCAAGTTGCATGTTTTATCAATTGAAAAACAAAGATATTTTCATTTTATTTTCTGTTACCCATTTAGTAATCAGTAATAGCACATAAGTCCTTGGAAAAACCTTTAAGTGCTTCTTTATGTTTACAGACAAATATTACTTTTAGAAGATCAATTCGGTCACGTCGTGAATGTGATCTTATCAGTAGGAAGATGTGGTCGCTAGAAATCTTCAAATCGCTTTAGTTCTGTTTCAATTTAATTTGTCAACGGATGTTTCGTATTTTTGAGTGTGTAATTTTTATCCTATTGAAAAAAGAGAACAATTCTGACCGTTCATTTTCGAAACTCAACAGTATAATCATCTTGAAACAGTTCAAAAATCGAATTTAAAATTTACTGCAGTTTGCGCTTTGAATTTATTAGTTTACGTAGCGTTCGAAAAATACCTTCTAAGATCAAGCTACCAAAAGTAACAGTTCTAAATAACCTTTTCAAAGAAAACAAGCTTACAATCAACTAAAAGTGTGGAGCCAACTTAACTTTTTGTATTCAGTCTACTCCTATGTTGTCAAATGACTTGCAAAAAACCCTAATATAAATGTTTTGTAATCCTTCGATTTCCCTTTAAACTAACAATGCCCTTGAGAAATAGAACAAATTTTCGTTACTTGTACCAAGTATTTCACGCAACCTCTAGAAATTGGTCCACCAACAAACCTCTCATAAGTTTAAACCGAAACTAGAAGATTTTTTGCTGAAATTTCTTGGGTCTTGAATTTTTTAATCAATGTTATGCCTGGATTATTCTCTTTATATGTACATGATGGATTGGAAAATTGGATCTATTCAGTCACTTGGGTTACAAAGTCTTGTTCTAATACTATAGATACTTAATTCTTAGCACAATATGTGTTTTTGATCTTACATTTTTTTGGTGTAAAAAGGGAAACATGTAATTGGTCACTGAGCTACAAAATACTGCCTTGTTTACTTCATGAAGTGTTCTTGTAATCACTTAAGAGAGAGTGTATCCTCTTTTCCTCCATCGAATAGATTTGACTTATGTAAGTAGTGTTGAGTAAAACCAAAGATATTCTTTTGCCTGTAACATATTGTGCCTTTCTGAGAGACTGAGATTAAACCGAAATATGAGAATGAAATAGAAAATATCTTTAGTGTAAGTTTGTTAAAAGAGTACAAGAGAAGACGCTGTTATGTAAAATTAAAGAGTAAAATGAGTAGAATTTCAAAAAATTGCAGGAGAATCTTTGAACTTTTTGGGCACAACGAACTTTTGTAAAACACAACCTCAATGGGTAACATGTTATCAACTACAAATGCAAAATTGCAAGGGTAATTTTGATGTAAATGTAGATATGCTCCTCAAGTCCAAAACATCTACTGTACTAGTACTATTCCGGTAAAGTTTCCTCTTCTCTATTATGTAATATTCTCTAATAAATATATGTTGAAGCTTGGGTACCAAAATTTCCCCGTGCAAACATATGTTTCGAAACTAACGGAATATTTTCATCCCAACATTAATCCTTTATAATCTATTTAAAGCCAAATTTCAGATGATTTCAACTTTTTTGCCTCCTTAAACAAATCCTTGCCTAGTGACATTATTGCTCTCTTTGCTCTTCTTGTAAGCTCTTTGGTGTGTTCCCTTCTGGACCACATTGATCCACCGCCATTTCGGTGGGCAATAGCCAACTCAATAAAGGCTCAATTTGAAATCATCAGAACGGACTAGCTTTCCGTTCTGGAACAGGGATAAGTATCAACAACTCACCAGTCTATTGCCATTTCCCAACGGACTCTCGTCCCATAAAAGGCGGTTCGTTGAAGCAAAGGACGCAGAGGATCCTTGGCGAAGGTGGTTGGTTCTCTTCAAAGCGGGAATTGCACCACGAGAAACCAGTCTTCAGGTCTCGAAGGCGACACCAAAATATGGACAACGGGATCAGTTTGAGGATTCACGTCTACCTTGTTCGTTCCATTTGTGACTCTTGGAGTATTAGTGGTCCATGGTCTTTGAATAACAGCCATAGCAAGGTCAGAGGCCTACCGTGTTTTCTAGCTTTATGAAAAGTTGTTTATGGAAGGGTGTCTTGGTTGAAATATTTATTGTTTGGTTTTCAAGGTTCTTATGAAAGATTTGTGGTTGATTTAGCATTTAAAGTTAAACAGTTTCATTGATTTGAGTGCTTAAAATGTGGGTTCAAAGTAAGAAAGGTACTTTATTTGAGGTGTGAATTTATTATACATTCAAAGCTGAAAACACACACAGAGAATGAGGAAACATTTCGTTTAAAAATTATTGTCTCGATGTTGCATTAATCTAGACCCTTAGCTATAATAAATAGTGACCTGCTCATTGAAATGTGACTTTTTCATCCATTTAAAATTCTCAAAGATTGACTGAAGCAAAACAAATCTTTCCAAAAAAAATTGAAAAGTAGCGAAGAGGAAAAAAATACCACAGCATCTTTTATTAAAAGAGTATGTGCATTGAGTGGAATTAGGAAATCAAAAGAACCTAAAGACCATTGACAAAATAATTTCACTATCAACACTACTTTTGTGAGTCTGGTATATTACTAGAAATCCTAAGCATTTTTTACGTGTATTTACACTCCAGTTTTGTGGTTTTACAGACTGTTTGTGCTTTTGTTCTTGTTCTAGATGAAGAGACTGATGTTCTTACTCTTTCATTAAAATGGCTCTAAATTAAAAAAAAACTTGCAATTTCCTCAGGTTCTTACTTCAAATCTTAAAGAAACTATATTGCCAAATCCGCGGCAAATCTAATAAAGCTTCTCTTGGGATTTCCTCCGTTTTTCAAGTATCTCCTTGACGCCAAAATGTCTTTCTTTCCTACCAAATGGCAGGTTTTTACCACAAAAATAATCCAATACAATTCGACTGGGTATTCCATCCTAACTATTCATTCAAGGACAGATTTGACGGATGGCTTAAAAAGTTTTGAGTCTCAAGCTTGAGTGAACTTTTAGGCCCAGATGTGAATCGAGAACGTGTGCAACTTCCAAATGGATCTTCTTTCGCTGCATCAATAAACATTGGGAGAAATGTGAAACGTGCAGTGTTCAAGACATGAGTTAATAGCAGGAAATGAACAATTTTAGTCCCTGATCAAACTTTGGAGGGAATTTTAGTGTCTAGACAGAGGGGTGCCGTCAATTTAAGGAAGGAAGACCTCATCTTTGCACGTGAGGTATCGATTAACTTCTTCTTATCGTGTGCTTATAAGGTAACTCTCAAAAGAAGTCCTTTTTTACATCTATGAACATAGATGCACATGCACTTCAAAGTAATTGAGATAACCAAAAACAGGAAGTACTATGAATTTTAGGAAGACGTAACGTGTTAGGTTAAGCTTTATCCTAAGAAATTTCGGTTTATTATTATTTCTAGATCTTATTTGACATCACTGTCCAAACCTAATCCTTTTTCTTTCATTTTCAATATTTGCATTTTTTATTTGTGTGTAAGCAACGCAATTATTTCTCTTATTTGTCACGTTTGCTCCAACTTTTCCTATGTGGTTCTTTTCTCATTGTAGAATGTGATTATACTACTTTAGTGATATAGTAATTGCATTTTCTTTGCTTTTAATCGGAATCCTTTCTTGCCAATCATACATGAACTAGCAAACTCTTGTTGTAATCACCTTTATGTGCAATTTAGAAAATGCATATAAATGTAAACACGTTTTTATAAAAGAAATGGGGGTAATGGCGGTGAAGGAAGATGAATCAAGTAAATACGCAAAAACTGTTCATAAAATGTATTTCCTTTTCTGTTGGATTTAGTTTTTTGAGATTTGTTAATGATTTGTGCTTTCAAACTACACCTGTACTTGTTAACGTACTAAAATTACCCTATATTATATTTATCTTGATAATAAATAAAACGTCCCAAAACAAAAAGGAAAGTCATTCAAATCTGTCTTTTATTGAATCTGAGGAGCCAAGATATGGTAAAACTGGCTCCTCAATGTGGCAATTGAGAAAACAATATTTGTCAGGAGGTGTCCAATACTTCCTTGGGGCTCGTAACATCAGTATCAATCATTGAATAATACATATAGGCACCATATGTTATCTTTGACTCGTTTGGGTCTGAAACATCCTACACGGCTTTTCTACCTATAAGATAGCTAATTCAACTTGAAACAAGATCTGATCACACAGGTTGCGTGAATTTTGAATCACGCAACCTACCATGTTCTGTTTAGGCTTGCCAAAAATTGCTGGAGTTTTCACAGGTCAGATTTTCGAAAACTGATGCACTTAAGACCAATGACATGGATTATGTAACTTGAGGTGTATTACAAAGCAATTTAAAAACAGAGGGAGAAAATGAAAACACTCACTGCAACTAATTATTTGTTTTAAGATTTGGTTGCCCAAGGAACAGTGCTCCCCAGGCCACCCCTTAATTCAAAGGCAAACATATCTGATTCAAAAGCTCAGAAGAACCCCCCTCAATTTCATCAATTTCAGTTTGCGAAATTTTAGATCAAAGCAATGAAACAAATTTTAGTTTTCAAAAAAAAGTCAAGAATTGCTTTTCCAGCTTCAAGTTGTGCACATGAGAAAGAAATTGTTGCAATTACCACGTTTATGTCTTCATTTTATAATTTTATCTAACCTTCACGCTCATCAGAAGGGGTGCAGATTTCAGGGAAAAACTATCTTAACTCCAAAAACATGTTTATTTGCTATTTGCTTGCTACCTTTTAGAGTTTATTTGCCATTTGCTTGCTACCTTTTAGAGTTTATTTGCCATTTGCTTGCTACCTTTTAGAGTTTATTTGCCATTTGCTTGCTACCTTTTAGAGTTAATTGCCATTTGCTTGCTACCTTTTAGAGTTTATTTGCCATTTGCTTGCTACCTTTTAGAGTTTATTTGCCATTTGCTTGCTATCTTTTAGAGTTTATTTGCCATTTTTCATTTCTTTTGTCATTTTTGGGCAAATAAAACAAAATTTGTCGGTTTTTGGGCAATTGAATGCAAAATTTGTCGATTTTTGTGCAATTCAATGCAAAACTTGTCGGTTTTTGGGCAAATCGATGCAAAACTTGTCTTTTGTGAGGAAAACATAGGAATAACAAATTTTTCCCCAAAATGGTATGTTTAAGAGAAACATTGATTATTACACGGAAAAAAAATATTTTCTCTTAAATGTTCATACACTTGCATTCCACTTTATTTTTGGTGAAACATAATGCTGATTTTCCAAATTTAGTGGCCAGTTTCCTATATTTTTGTAAATTTTCGTGTTTATTTGCCATTTCTTGTTTTATATGCCATTTTTTGTCATTATGGACGCGTTTATATGCCATCTTTTGGGCCTAAAAGGCATGTTTTTTATGCCAGAAAGCTGCACCCCTACTCATCAGAAACACGTGTCTTCTGAACTTTTTTCTACAGAAAAAAGTAAAAAATACTCGCCAAAAATCGCCAAAATAAGTATGGCGAAATCTGACAAAAAGCTGAAAATGGCAAAATCCAATTTTGATACAAAAATATGTTATCAATGAGATTATTGTGTGAAGTTAAGGAAAAATATACCATTGCATTATGTGCCCTTGTGCAAAACGTAAAACATCTAACCATACAATAATACAATGATGATAATGGCACTTTTTAAAAATCTCTTTGGTTTGGTTGCACTTCATAAGACCTATACCAAATCTGACAACACCAGTAAACCCTTCCATAGAAAAATGAGCTTTACCAAAGAAAAATACCTAGGGCAACTAAGGATATAAGGTATGAAAAGAAGAAGTTCTTTAAGGTGTTTGAAAGTCGAAACACATCAATATCCATTGGGCAATCATTACAAAAAGACAAAGATAGTCAATCTCCTGAAAAGCTATTGATCACACGTTATCTACTACTACTTTGAGTGATTGTCATTGGCGTAAGAAGGTTTGACAAAGAATGTAGTCAAGTCCAAAAGCCTAAAAGCCCTCAGGGGTCCTTTTAGCTTTCCAAAAGCGTCTTTGATCAATCCACATACTACATGCCAATATTGATAAAGGGGTCGTTTCAATGCTACTTTCATTCGTTAAGACCCGATGAATTCAAAATCGATAAATATATTGCGGGCTTCATATCTGATTGCAAATAGTAAAATGACAAAGAGATTCGATATGCAGATTAGATATCAATCCATTAGGGAACCGCTTTGCAGCAAAGGCATATTAAAAATTGTTGAAGCTATTTGAAGAAAACTTTCTTTTCATAACATTTGGTAGAAGTAAAAACAACATAGTTATTTTGTCCATGTTTAAAAACTTGGCCTCAGTATCAGTGCCATTTTTGTCGCAATTTTTAAAGGAAAAAGACATAGAAATATAATGATTCGCAATGGCTAGTTTGTACTTCAAAATTCCTTTTTCTTAGAGAAATTACAAGAATTTGTTTTGATGACGATCATATGACGATTGTTTTTCAATCACAATGCAGCTCCTTTTGAATTTTTTCGTTGTGGATTTCCAAATTTCTTAAATTGCAGGTTTTTATGCTAATGCATTTTCTTCAGACATTTTGCAATTAGGAGAAATGGGTTTGATAATATATATTTCTCATGTTTGACGTCCAATTTTGGAGATGATTAGGATAATAATTACTGAAACAACCCTGCTAGACGCTTGAAAATCTTAAGGTAAATATTAATGTTGCCTCCAAAAACAGAAGAAGAGCTCATTTGATTCAAACTTTTTATTATTTAAGGACCAGTTATTCGACACATTTTCCATTTAATGATTCCATTTTTCTGCCGACTAAGAATCGTACTTGAATACAAAATGAAACAAAGACCAATAAATCCTTAAATGTTCTTCAATTTCTTTCCAAAGCGCTTTGGAACTCCCAAGTTGCCATTTCTCAGGATTATTAAGTATTTTGACGTGAAATATTCTACGCCTGTTTTCTTTTTAGAGACCCAAAACGATCTTTCAGTTGCATTTTCCCCTTCTCACCATTGAAGAGATCACTAATTGAAGCGGGTGTTTTTCCCCCACAAGTTTGGCAAAAAATCGGAGAAAAACATCGCCATTCCTTGATCTTCAGGACCTTCCTCAGAAATTAGTTATTACTTGTTGAGTTCAGAACTCGATTCTTTAGTCCCATCTTATGGAATGCTGATAAACCAGAGACCCTGATCCCAATGGGTTTCCAGATGGCCGAGAAAAAAACCCTCAGATATCACTGTCTGGCCAGTTCCAGTATCTATTTAGAGAGCTTTCTGTGTGGCTATTCATTTGGAAATCTCTGTCTTGTCATGCACCGAGATATGTGATCTCTTTTTTTGGTTAGCGGGGTTCAGAATGGTTGGATCGGTCTTCGTTGAAAGGGAACATGGATCCAAAACAGACGTTGGAACGGGTACTTGTGACGAAATAGGAGGCGATTTGTAGTATGTTCTCGCGTATGTTTGAAATGCTTAGGTAGGACACATTAGAGGTCTAGGAGAAATGACACCTCGAAATGTTTTGAGATTCACCATTTGCGAAGGAATTTGAATTTGAAAACATATGGTTTCGTGACTCAAAACTGGAATTTACGATTTCTGGGAGTTACTGGCAGTATTGCACATTCAATTGCATTGCTTGGACAAGAGCAATGTATGATGAATCCTTAGATCATTTATTAATCACTAGATAGCGTGCAAGCTTTAGTCAGGCTGTTTTGGCAAACGGGGTGGAATCAGGGGGAGCACATTGATTTAAGGCTTGCTTGGGCAGCCAGCCGGCTGTCTGCTTGTATTTCGGCAGAATTCTTAACAGCCGTTCAGCTGATTTTTTTTGCGTTCAGCTGATTTTTTGGTGCTTGGTTGCCTGTCTCGCACTCACTCACGCGACAAATTCAGAACAATGCGCCCTCTGGCGAAATGTAATGGTAAACCTGAGTTTGTCGCCCCCCTTGGGTGGAATGAGTTGAATTTATGAGGAAAATGTTGCCCTCACATGTGTTGAGCAGACAGTTAGTGTGACCAAACATGCGAATCAAGACCAACTTTTCAAACTCGTTCTTGAAACCACAAGTTAGTTTTTGTCCATATATGTATTGGATTAACCCTACATAACGCAAAAGCTTAAATTTGTGTTCTTCCTACCAATGACTGATTCAAGGTATTGGCAAAACAGTTCCTAGTTGTTGTATTCAAATCCAAGGCATGGTCATGCTTTCAGGAAAGTGACCACTAGCAATAGCAAAAAATGACCCAAAACATTACTTAATTCCACATTTGATTCATCAACTGCATGGTTGTCATTTGTCTGGTCACACATTTCAAATGTTCCCGCACTTTTGTCCACTAAACAATTGGCAACCAGAGACACATTTTTAGGCTTACACTCCCTCTAGGTTTTAATAGAACCTGATGGATGAATCAAAGTCATTTGGTAAACTTACCATAGAACTGATGAAATGTGTTCATAGGAAAGCTCCACTGACTGAAGTGGAGTGACATTTCTGTATCTAGAACTGTAGATGGCATACTAACGCAAATAAGAACTTTGATTTCTTAAAGGAGAGTTGAGTTTTTTTTCTATTGTGATTCCAACACGGATCATCTTTACCAGAGACAGACTTGAAGTAACAATTTTTTAAAACATGAACTCTTTGCTTTCGTTACGTTAGATTTAGGAATGGTTAATCTCAATAATTATACATGTAGTACCACGCGACATGCTGAGGTACATCAGGTAATAGAGTTTTATACTTTTTTTGTAATTAGTGCTTATTGATTGGAAAAATACTATGGTTTCAATTTCCGAAGTGATTACTAGAATTGAGAGAAAAAGGTTGTTTTGCCATCCAGACAAAAATCTAGAGGGGTTGAAAACAACTCGTTCTTTCTCTTCGCGCGCGTCAACATTAAGCTGAACCACGCTTTGCTTTGCTCGGCTCCAAAAAGAACATTTTTCACTCTAGTAATCCCTGATCTTAAAAGCAAGTAATAAATGATGGCCAGAGAAAATTTTTATATTGAATTTTCTTTGAGCCGATTCTAACTTATCCAAATTTGCAGCGTTGCCTTCTCTCACGAAGCTTTAGACCAGAAGTCGGCGCAAACTTTAGGGCAAGGCCTACTTGATTTGACTCGGTGTTATTAAGGGCCCACCAAACAGAGTGTAGCGGGTACAAGGGTTCACAATTAAATGACCACAGAGCTCTGTACCCACAAAAACAGTTCAATGGATGACTTTTGGACGCATTTTGAACTTTTCCCATCGCTCTTGGGGCCCAACAAAGAGGGCCCCTGAGGGCCGCAGCCCAATGATTGCTTACCCTTGTTATAGATTAGGAAAACTCAATTCCTTGACAGTGGGGCTCAACTTTATGACGCACTAATTCTCTCGAGATAAAGAAAAACCAGAAATTGTAATGCCAGAGTAAGGACTACTAAAATTCACTAGATTGAACACGGCAACCAAGATCGAGTCGATTTAGTACACAGAAAAAAGGGAAAATGGGGGTTATTCTTTTTCTGTGTTGTAAATCTACTCGATTTTGGTCGGCTGTGAGCAGTCCAACAAATTCTAGATGCCCTTGGCCAAAACAGACTAAACAATAAAGATAGGTTTTTAAGCTCAACCAATAAGACTAAAAAGAACGATTTTTATTTATCACTTCCTAATAAACAAAAGTGGGAAAGTGATTGATGAAACCGAAAATCTGACTCCGTGTGTAATATTTAGTCATGTGGTCAAAAGTCTATATTTTTAGATTTGCTTTTCATGCCATGGACACATGACATTATTTGAGCATAGCTCAAGTCATATTCTTAGTTGATGAAACCTTGCGGGGAAAACTTTCTCCAACAAGAGATAATGGCAATCCCCTGAGGAGAAGTCATTTTTCCACAATCATCATCTTTGTTGACATAAAACAGATTTTGGTTGCATCAGATGATAAAAGTAATTCTAGATGCATCATATTCTTGGGAGACAGAACATGGATTGTTGAGTAGATGATTGGCTGATTGATTGATTGAGTTATTTATGGCTCTCAAACTTTTCCCTTTCTTCTTTATTAGTGACGGACCAAAAGTGCGTTCGGCCGAATTTTCGGTTTCGGTTTCGGTTTTGAAAATGCCTACCCAAACCGAAAGCCGGTATGCACTAAAGGGAATGGAGTTGAACTACAGAATATGAGTATGTTTTCTTCCAAAAGCCTCTGGAATTTAACAGTTTTCCGATTTTATTTTTTTTTCTTTTTTTGAAAATTTTGGGCGATTTCCCAACATAGAATACTCGAGCAATCTAAACTTTTTAAAGTAACTTATGTGTTTGGATTATTTCGAATTCAGCTGTTTTCGGTTTCAGTTTCGGTTCAGAGCCCTTTTGGTCCATTACTATTCTTTACTTTTGCCGTCAAAATGATTCCTGAAGTGAGCTCTCTTGCTAAATATAAAAACTTTGTATGTACTTTTTAACTTTTTACTTATTTACTTTTGAATTACTTGCAAAAGGAGCTTGAGACTTCTTAACAATAACATTTTAGGTAATTATCAGCTGATTAAACTTGGCCTGGGCAATTCCCTTCAAATTGCACAAAAAAGCTACAGATTGGGTCAAATGCTAACGTGTTAAAAAATAAATTTCATGAAATCAAAATTCAATTAGCAATAACAGCCTAGAAGCATGCCCTCAGGTCAAAAATAAGTTGTATTTGTGTGGTCCTGAAATAAATCTGACTTGATTTTAGTTTGCTCATAGTGTTTCCATCATCAAAACATTTGGTGTGCTTGCAGCCCATTCAACTTTGCCACTAAATAAAGCTAACATGTCACCTACCATGCACGATGGACCAAAAGTTCTGTTAACACTTATATTATGCAAAATTTTATTTACAACCATTCATAAATCAAGCTAATATAATGTTCAAAAGTGGATATGTTAATATCGCATTCAACATTTTTGTTGGCAATTTCTTCAACAGTTTTGAAAAACAGTCCAAGTTGAATATAAGAATGCTCGACTTAAAAATTGCCCTTGTATTAAAATACTTTGCCACTAATCAAAGCTCTTTGATCAGAGAATTTTGCAGTACTTGAAGCACATCGAAGTTTGTCAACTAATAGAACTAACAATTCACCTACCGTGCAAAATAAAAAAAAAACTCTTTACCCTCGAGGTTAATGCTTCTGGCAATCATTTCTTGGAACCCTCAAGGAGGGCCAAAACAAATTCTAAATTACCTAGAAATCGTAATTATTTGTTGTACTTGGAGATCATTAAAGTTTGGCAAATATGAAACTAACATTTTGTCTACTGCATCTAAAAGTAAGGCTGATACTCTAGTAAGTCACATAGAAGTTGGGCAACTAACGAAGCTAACATACCACCTACAACACAAAGAAGCAAGGCTAACGAACGCTCTTTGGAGTCTTTAGTGGGGAGGTTAATGCTTTTGGCAGTTCTCTCTTGGAAATAACAAGGAGGGGCAAGGACAATTTCTTCAGCACTTAAGGCGGGACAATGAATGTGCAGCTACCACAACGAAGCTTCCCAAACCATTTGGGCCCGTCATTTGTCCTCCAAATGATAATCAACGAAGCACATGGGGATAAATAGGGGCCATTGTTCTGCCGTGGCATTCAAATAGGTTTCCTTCCACTGACAATTGAATAACAAACGTCGTTAGGGATTTCGTTGAATGAACTCTCAAAGGTGCTTGTCTTCAAAAGGTGACAATTATCGGGAAAAGGATTCCAATTTTCACGACTCAATGTGTTCCTTGTGAAAGGGAAATAAATCTGTTTCATATACATATCGTCATCCAAAGAAGGAAACGAGGGGTCCAATACTATTGGGTAATGAGCTCACGAGCTAATCTGAAAGGCTCAAATAGGATATCTAGATAGATGATTGGTGTCTACATGCTTTCGGTGGGATATACGCAATGACTCTAGAGGGCACAATAGAGAATATGCAGATGATTTATTTGGACGTCTTGAAGTTGGTGACGATCTTTGTGGATGACTTGCTTTCATTCGTCATATTCTGCCATAACTACCATTAACAGAGGATTGTTTATTGGTTTTCCTTGTGCAAATGTGATAGATCACCATTGAGCTTTAAGCTTAAAAGGGCAAATTCAGCTTTGTTAAGAACACACTCTATTAATCTCGATAACTGAAATGGAATTGGCAAATGCAAGACTTTGCATGCAAGCCACTCCAAGAGAATCGATAATCATAGGTGGGTATCGTTAAATAAGCAGGAAATTATTTTCAATTTGAACAGTTTAAAAATTGTGTATTTTCACAACTTTTTGCCTGAAACTGTCTTTATTTTACATTTAATTATTAATCAATCATATTGTCAAATAAAACACCAGTCAAATTTTATAGTAAACTTTAGCACAAAATTATTTTGATTTGCCAATACATAATTCAAATATCAATTCTTTACATGGTTTTGGCAATTTTGCATATTGTTAAAAGTTAAGTAACAGGGGAATTTAGTATAATATGAAAAAGCTATTTATCGTCAAAAACGTAAAAAAGATGATCCATCTTTTACAATTGTTCCATTTCCACTAAAACGAGGATCAAAACAATGGACTTATCTTATAATCTTATCAGTAAATTTGTGTGGATTGTTCATTATTTTTAGTGATCTAAAAATAAAAATGAAACTACTTAGTCGCACACTTTTCCCATGATGAAACTTGACAACCAAAAGCATTACTGTGGCGTACAACATTATTACGTGAACTTTACAACTAAGAGTATGTTGTAAAACGCCAATCTCATAAGTTTCTTTTGGGCAATTGTAGATTGTAAAGCATGGTAGACACTCCAAAAAGGGCAAACAACATCTATTTTGGGCCTATTTTTGATATCCCGCCTTCTTCACAAACAATTGTCTGAACCCGAGTACTATAATTATAGACAAAGTGCATGACAACGACCAATCTAGCTTGAAGTCAGTGTCTCCACAGGGCTACCTCACTCATTCTTAATATGTTTTACCCTCATCTTTGAGAGGGGCATAACTTTTGGCTCAAATGTTAAATTGGAATGAAATTTGAAATACGTAGTCTAACCAACAAAAGCAAGATCTCATTTGCTGAGGAAAGTGATTGATTTGTTTTGACTGAAAAATCATAATTCTCATTGCTAGCCTCTCACTCCAGGAAATTCAGTGTTTCTTGAAAGAACTATTAGATCCATACTCGCGCACACTTTTGTTATGTAAGTGCTCTAGCTTGAAGTATTAAAAAGCGTGGATTTTATGGTCGCCTACTAACAAATGAAATGTTCCAACATCCCTTTTTGCCCTTCATTTCCAGGTTTACAATACATCCGGGGGTTCCAATGATATTATGTTAATTGCGTCTCGGCGAGATATTCATTGACAAGAAAGAATGGGACTGCGAAGTGTTTTGCTCGTGTTGTGTGTGTTCCACTTATATGAGTGTGGTAAAGGCGATGCTCCAACCCATGGACCAGCTGTGTCTTGTGAAGCACCCAAGAAGAAGATCTTGTGCCTTCATCGCGAGTATTCCAAATTTGATCTGCCCTTCCGGAATGACCACAATGTCATAGATATTGGTAAGATTTGTACTCTTTGATCCGACTTGGATATCTTGAAGGAGAATCACACACTACTGAGTTATAGTTTCAGTATATCTGTGAGTGTTTCTCAGAGTGAAGGTTTTCTTTTGATCTGGCTTTCAATATACAGTCAGGAGCAAAAGTATTCGTAACCTCGAAGATTTTATTGATTTTTAAATGATACTCGATTTTTGAAAAATACATTTAAGAACCATTTTGCTCCTTAGTTATTCTTTTATCATTTAAAAGCTATGATACTTTCTTTTTAAAAAATTTACAAGATTTTGGTTAAAAAACTGCTCAGAACATGTTTTAGACCAAGAGCAAAAGTATTCGTAACATTTTGTCAATAGTTTATTGAATGCCCTTTTTGTTGAATTACACTTAAGAGACGTTTTTTATAATCATTTACAAGATTTTTCCATACATCTGAAGGAATGTTAGCCCATTCTTCATAACAGATTTGCTCCAGTTCGTCAATTGTCTTTGGACGTCTTGCACGGATACGGACTTTTAATTCTCTCCAGAGGTTTTCAATTAGATTAAGGTCCGGATTCATGGAGGGCCAGTCCAAGACCTTAATCCGATTGTCCTTCAACCACTTCTTGACCAAAATGCAGTTGTGCTTAGGGTCGTTGTTGTGCTGGAAGACGAACTGTCGACCAAGCCGAAGTGTCCGCGCTGAACTCTGGAGATTCTCAGCCAAGATATCCCGATAGTCTTCTTTTTTCATTGTTCCATGAATTCTCACGAGGTTACCGGTGCCTTTGGCGGAAAAGGAGCCCCATAACATGATCGATCCTCCACCGTGCTTGACCGTAGGGATGGTGTTTTTTTGGATGAAACACTTCTCCTTTACGTCGCCAAATCCTTTGAACATCGTTGTGACCAAAAAGCTCAACCTTTGTCTCATCTGACCAAAGAATCCTAGACCAAAAGTCACTGGTCTTGTCAAGGTACTTCTTGGCAAATTCCAAGCGAGCCTTCAAGTGTCTATCCTTGAGCAAGGGAGTCTTCCGTGGGCGACAAGACTTCAATCCTGCTTTGTGAAGTGAGCGAGCAACAGTAAACCTCGAGATGGACAATCCATTTTCACTGAGACTGTTCCGGATGTCCTTGACCGTTGTTCGAGGATTATTTGTGACCTCTCTGACAATCTTCCTCTCAAGTCTGGCTGACAGTTTCCTTGGACGACCGGATCTTGGGAGGTTCTCAACCGTTCCGTTCTTTTGTGCCTTCTTCACGACGTACTGAATCGTTGAAATCGGGATGTCCAGAAGCTTCGAAATGGCGCTGTAGCCCTTGCCTCCATGATGAAGACTATCTTCAACTTCAAGTCCTTGTCGAGCTCCTTGACCTTAGTCATGATTGGCTGACTGTAAAGCAATTGTTCAATTCCGTAAAATTTATAAGATCCAAGAAAGATCTAGAAAATCTTGGAAAAAAGGAGACTAAATGACTTTTCTCCGGCTGTCCAGAATGTTCTACATCTTTCGATCAATTTTTTCGATCAATTTTTTCTGATGAAAAATCTGTTTATAAACCTATTTTGTTAACTTTTTTGCGCGTTACGAATACTTTTGTTAAAAGTATAACAAAATAAAAAATAACGTATAATAATTAAAAGTTAGTTTCAGACATTTTTATAAAACAATTGCGGGAAACTGGTATTATTCTTAATCGGAAAAAAATATTACATTCTTACAAACTTCTAAGCATAGTATTTAATTGGATATAAGGGATTTTCTGGTTTTCTCGTCACGATACAAATACTTTTGCTCCTGACTGTATAAGAACACCTGGTACACCTAAGATACAAGTAAGAAGCGCAATTTAGAATAAAGCATGGGATTTTTACAAGTACCAAAGGTGCCGCAGTTTTTTGATTCCTGGACAGTGTTACATGATTTTGAGAATTCACAGAAAGTAAGGTATTTCCAGATTGGGAGAGGGGATGGAAAGTTTTTAAAATCGCACTTAAACATTTTGGTCTTTGTTTAAATCACAAAAGTAAACTTGCATTTTTACGATATATATCTTTTTAAATTTCATCAAGATCATCTATAAACACTGATGCTCGTAGTTTGTAATGGATCAATAATCAGCATGTTGAAGTTTGTCTTACATTTGTATTTGATGATAATGGTAGCTGTATTGTTTGCTGTACACTATCATGTAAGTTTATAGACACTACACTTTTTAGAAAAGAGAAAAAAGGAAAGAATATTAATATTAAGGAACTTCTCAAGGAACCAAAGTTGAGCTTCAATCAAAGAGAAATATGATGATCGGGGGGATGGTTGTAGCGCAGTTGACTAACGCGCGACCGAGCAATGCTCGGGATCATGGGTTCGATCCCAGGTCTCCCCCCAACTAACCCCCTCTGTCCAGTGGATATTCCGCCTCGAATGGCGCCTCGCGAACCCAGAATGGGCCCCCATGACTACATTGCATTAATTGTATGTGTCAAATGTATTTATATCCAATGAGAAAAAAAATCTCGCAATAAATATTTTTATTATAAATATGACAGTCGAGCGCCATCTTGAGGTTGAAACGGTTGTGGTTTTTTTGTTCAATCTGTGGCCTTAATTTGTAATTAGTAAGAGTGACTCTTTGAGTTTTGAACACAATAATATCATAGCTGAGCTCCAAAAGGCTCGAAATATGAAGAGAAATCCACTTTAAGATGGAATCTGCAATTTTGGCAACAAGTTTAAGTTGAGGATAGCTCTGAAATCGAGGAACTTTGCCTCTATTTTGCCTCCATCTAGTGGCGATTTTTGTAACCTTCAATTAAAATTCTCTATTGGACCATGAAATTCTAACAAGTTTCGACGTCTATAACTTTGAAAATGTATGTGTTTTTGCGTGAAAACCGAATGATACTTTGAAAAATGCTGTGAAGTTTCAACCCCTCACATGTTAAGGCTATAGTTCCAAATTTGAATAAATTCACGTCAAGTTTTTGCTAACTCAGCTGTTGGAACCAACAAAAGTAATCAAGCTCTTCACGGTCCATTGGAAAATGTGTCAAAATCAAGAGCTTGCACATTTTGGGTAAATCAATTTACATACTAAAAAATTTGGAAAGACGAGGATACTATATGATCAACCTTATCCTTAATTTTTTAGGCAGAAATTTGTAATTGAAAAATGGCAATTAAATTAGTTCAAATGTAATGGATGAAACAATTTTGATCTCAAATGTAAATAATTAGAATTACTTGGAAATGTAATTGCAATTACGTAATTGTAATTTCAATTACAATTACATCACAGGTCTGCCAACCATCCAACCTGTTTCTTGTCGTGTTGGGAAAAAATGACAAATTGGGAAAAAGCTCACATGTGCGGTTTATCTTATTACTATTATTGGATACATGTGTTTCACCACGACCGCGATTTGGGTTCATGCCCTTCATAAGAGCTCTTTTATGGTATTTGATGACATAAAATCAGTTAAGTCTCCAAACCAAGTTCCCTCCAAAGGCAATTTTAAAATTGTTCAAAGAAATATATTTTTAGCACATTCTTTATTTTAATCTTTACACTTTGAATTTTGGTTAAAGCTTGAACTAGCCTTGACTTGGGATCGAAAATTTATTCCCGTTAACGTTAGGAACTAAAAGAAACCAATCCTGACACTCTTGTCCCTCTCAGTAGGTCATTTCGAACTTAAAGCCAACTAACATAATTATATCTTTGAATTCCCCCTGAATGTTCACCAAAACTAAAGGAGCTCATGGGAAAGAAGTGTCAACACAATCAAGTTGTTTGGCCTTTTTGAAGCGTCAATGTTTGCCGTTGTTGTTGCCGTCATCATTTAGGAAGTTCAAGTTAAACGAAAGTCGAATTTGCAATCAGTTTTCACAGATCATGCGAGTAAAGATGGATCCAGTCATTGTATCCCAAAATAAGATGGATTCAAGCCCTTTTTCGGTCAAAGGCTTCTATTTGCTGCCTTTTTTCTCTTGCACTTCCCGGCATATTTACCTAATTTTAAAGCTTCATGATAAAGCCACCGTCGCTAGTGTTCTGACGACGCATCTTTCACATGAGCTTCTGTAACCAAATCAACTCACTGAATGGTGTCATTGAGGCTGACAAATCCTTTGCAAGCATCAGAAAATCTTACACCCAGACTTGTGGAGGTTTTGCCGTACGCCAAACCAAAGACAATTGAATAAAGAAAAAGGAAATGGACGACAAAACTAACACTGTTCATGATCAATCCCTAAGTAATTGACTGGCCAAAGACTTTGTCCTTCGCCGTCACAGCAAGTTCGTGATGGATTCATTCACAACCGATTCTCCCAATAAATAATGAATTGAGAGGGATTTGATACTATAGTACAAAACATGTTTACTACATAATGCAAGTCTGCTTCCTAAAATCATGAAGGAGAGAAAAGGAGCGACAAAGAAATAATCAATTACAGGGAAAGCACAACCACTTTCAGAGCTTAAAACGGGAAAAGAATTGTAATAAAATGCCTCTTCTCAGTCGTATTTTTTGGACTAATTAGAACCAAACACATCAATTCTTGGATTGTATGCGATTGATTTCATTGGAATGGATTCTTAAAAATGTAAAATAATATGAACATGTTTCTCTGAAAAGTTAGGGCATTACCGGGGGTTCACAACGGAAAAGAAACAGCTAACGATATCATCTATGACTCGTGATTGAAATCATATATGAACCTCACCTTCAATGCATATGATTTGCCAAACAAGTGGTTTGATTGAGAGTCATAAAATTTAATACAGATTATAAGGTAGTAAACATGAACATTTAAATAACATTTCTATTGATACTCTTTCATTATATAATATAGTGAAAATTCTTGGCATTTGAGCAAGCACTTTTATTGAGCAAATGTACCTCTTTGTCTATGTTTTACATTGCTGATTAGAGCTGGAGAAGTAAATTCAGCTTTCGGAAATATTTAGCACAATGTTTAGACTGAGAAGCAAACCTGTCTTAAATTATTTTTTTGCTGTTCACGATTCGAAAGCTCAAAATGCATATCTTTTAGTAGACCCTACACAGCTTTTTCTTGCCTTTAACTAAATAATGAATTACACAAAAAATAACAAGCTCTAGTAAATAAGTACTGCTTCCATCTGGAAGCTATATAGCGACACACTCTTGAAGTGAGAATACTTTCCCACAAATCTAAATACACTAAAAAGTTGCCGATAGGAATAGGAAAACTCAAGGAAAGACAACACTTCTGCCATGGGACAAAATATTGCTAAACCACAAAACAACTCTTGTTATAACTAGCGACCCCTACTAGAGGCTGGCCAATGAAATCTATGAATACCCGACCGACACGGACAGTCAGTGACGTCATCCAACATGCGGGAAGCCAAAGTTCATGATTAAAGGAAACCTTCCCTTATCAGTAACACGTTTGAACTAGTTATCCTATTTGATAGTGCGGCATGGTTAGTAAAAATCCTCAAGCCTGCTGCAAATGTGTCTAAGGGTGAAGCAAAAAGTGAATTTCAATTAGTGTGGAGTTTGAACAAGGGCCAATTAATGTCACATGATCGAGTGATTGACAACAAAATCTTAGTGATGTGAAATCTGGGCTTGGGCAAGTTTTTTCACGGGAGGTTGCAAGGTAGGGTTACCGCTTGCAGAATGGATGTTATGCTCTTGTATACGAGCAAACACGAATGGGAGTTTTATATGCAACCCTGCTCAGAAGTCACTAAAGTCAGGAATGCCTTGCCTTTTGGTGATCCTTAAAGAAAAAACGGGTTTATAAAGATTGGTAGATAGAGGGGAATATGATTTCACATAGGTAAATTGGCAACCCCATCACAAAGTCAAAGCACTACAAAATCAACAAAGAAGAAGTACTGTGGTTTGTAATTGAAGTTCATCAGAATAAGCTGAATATGCAACTGAATACTATTGACCAATCACCAGTGTGAATCATCGGCACCTTGTGTTAGCCTACAACGGCCAGTCTCTTTACAGGGTCGCTAGTGAGGGCGACATTTTCCTCATAAATTCAATGCTTTCCGCCCTCTTTGCCACATCAGCCTGACTAAAGCTGGCACGCTATCTAATGATTAATAATTGTTCTAAGGTAGCCATGGATCGATCGAGGCCGCTCCCTAGATGTCAAACGACGGCCTCTATTATCTGAGGTCGGCCGGAAAAATCGTCTGGAGAGGTCCAATAAGCTGCTGAATTATTTGAAAAAGAATTTTTCTCAGACGAGAAGAATTTCACCGTCGATCCAGTGGTCAACCGGCAAAACCACCGCTTCTTGGACCTCGGCCAGCCCTCAAATGATCCCACGAGGTCAGTGTAGAGGTCAAAGCACCTGGCCTCGGTAATGTTTTTGGCGTTGTGGCCTCCAAGGGCGAGGTGCCGCCGCCGATATTCTTCCCCGTCGGGTTTTGTCTTACAGGAGAGGACTACATCGATGTCTTGAGGACTACACTAATCCAGGGATAACCTATATAATAATACAAGGACTCTTGAGCAAGGAAGCGACACGACATTTTTGGTCCCGCCAACTTAGGCCATTGATTGCAAGTCTAGAGATCACTCAAAACTTTAATTTGCATACTTTTACGCATTCCAAAAGCATAAAATAGATTCATATGATACCATTTTGTAGTCAAAAATATATCTGAGGTTTGATTTGTTGTATTTTTGGCAAAAAAGTCATGCACAAGTGCAATTTGTAAGAACAAAGGTTGAACAAAATATCACTTTCTTCACAATTTTTGCTTTTTTTTGCATTATATTGAATAGAAAACAAATAATTTTAGACTCTATATTACTGAACATGAAATGGGGATACTATGAAAGCAGTTCACATCTAATTTTTATTAACAAATACATAGCCTAGAGTCTTAAATGGCATTAGGTAAGATTCCACATTTTTGAAAATTGAACTATGGTGCTTAATATGACAACTTTCTTGTCTTTTCCAAGCTGGTCTTGTAATCGTCACCCTTTCAGTGACCTCTGTTCGCCACCATGATCGACGATTGCTCAAACTAGAACATTCGATCTTAACCGAACATTCATTCCTGTAAAAGGAGAGGCTCCAACTTTTCGTAAGTTCTAATGATTCTGTATTTGTATGTCGTGTTACGGGTATTTTATTTGTCAATAGGAAACCGTCATTTGTTCTAATCATTGTGTTGTTATTGCGGATTGGAAGGACGCGTCTCGTCGTTGGGATACTTTACAGGTCTGAAGATTTAAAGAACTTTCAATTGGCATGGAGAAAAATGTGTTTTGTGTCCCCCGGATTTTTTAATACCGCTACAAGGAATGGGATTCCCTGTAAGGAGAGTTAATCATTATTATAGTTCATAAAATTACCGTTTATATGAAATTTGATCTGCCAATGAGTTACTGTTGGCAGATCTGTACAACACTTGAATTGTGGGTTGGTCAGGAATAGTATTCAAAAATTTGTCCAATCCTGCCTTAAATGCTGTTAGAGGATCAGCTCCTACATATTCCCGACGAAGGCAAATAGGCAACAAATTGAACAATGAAGGAGCCCGATAAAGAAGAGAGGAGGACTTCATTGTTCGAACTAGCCTTGATTCCTTAGGATTTAGAGGTGCTCTCAGAACGCACGTAAAACCTCTACGATCGCTACAACTGATCTCAAATCCTGGGTTAGGACAGAGCCCATGAATGCTCTTGAAAACATACAGTATCAGATACCTTTCATACCTTCTCTGAGTACTGTACAGCCCTAACTTCTGGAGCCTCTCCCAATACGAGAGCTCTCTCATTCCTGTGATGTTCCTAGTGAAACATCTTTGGACCTGCTCGACCTTTTGCAAACCTGCTGAACTCATTGGAGCCCAAATGGGTGAGGCATATTCAAGATGCGGCTGAACAATCGACTTGTACAGAGTTAGCATCGTAATACTATCTCTGGACTTGAAAGTGCGATAAATCCAACAGCACGTTTGAAATGCCTTCCCCACTTTCAACTGGATATGCTCATCAAACTTTCCATCATCTTGGACGACAACTCCCAAATCCCTCATGGACGATACCCGCTCAATATCACAACCTCCATTGTCTTTGAGCAGAACATCTAATTTTGACGCCCCATACGTCATTGTGCGGAATTTCATCCCGTTCAATGCCATATTACTCTCACCAACTCAAGAGTAAATTTTCTTTAAGTCCACAACTAAACATTTTGAGTCCTGACCGTTCCTTCCACAAACTAATTTTGTGTCATCAGCAAATGAAGAAAGACTGGCTTTTGTTCTCAACTTCTGGAGAGGAGCAATGAAGAGAATAAACAAGAGCGGACCTAAAATTTAACCTTGCGGAACACCTGACTTGACATCATACATGCCGCTAAAAGATCCTTCAACTTTAACTATCTGGTTCCTTTCGCTCATAAAACTATCAATCCAAGTCAGGACCTTACCCTGGACCCCTAACTCTTTGAGTTGATCGAGCAAAAGACCATGATCTACCTTATCAAAGGCCTTGGCAAAGTCAAGATAGACTACATCAACTGACTCGTGACTTTCGAGCCCTTCAATGATTTGCTCAATATGATCAACCAATTGGGTTACTTTACTAAAATGAGCTCGAAACCCATGCTGTCCAGAATGAATTAAACCATGGACTTCCAAATAATCTACTAGCTTGGACCCATTGATTTGTTACAAAGAAGCATATCAATAACAGGTAAAAATGGAACAGAACCAACTTTTGGTGAAAAAAATCGATCACATAGCGCAAACGCTGTGACACCTTGTTGAAACTGTGAAAACACTTTTGACATCTCGTTGGCGAAGGGCACATTTTTACTTTTCAACCTCAATAACTTTGACTTAAACGATGTTGTGGTCAAAAGTTAGAGGTAAATTCAATCAGACGAGGGTATTTAATATTTTGATGTTGCATTAACCCGATTAGATATCAATGTAGTCGTTTTAATTGACTTCAAAGTTAGTCTGTTCCAAATTTAGCATTTTGAGGTGAATACTTCAGGCCCCACATAAGTGAACAATGAAACAATAAAACACCAAACCAGAAACACCTAGTTACTTACAATATGCTCTGAACTTATCGAATTTGTTACATCAGTCAACCTTTACAATGGTGAGAACCAAACACTTAAATTATTTGGGTCTTCATTCAAAAATTCAAACTTAGTTCAGCTTTGAATTAAATATTTAAGGCTTGAAATTGCCGGCAGTCTTGTCAGGTAAACAAAAGGTTTGGGGAAAAAAATGGTCTTTCCCCTTATGTGAGTCGCTTAGTATCTTCCTCGTCTTGTTTCATCAAAATATGCAATATAATGCGCAGATCGCTAATCTCAGCTTTGGCTTTGAAAATTAAAAAAAGCTTCAACAGTGGGCGAGATCAACATGCCCACATTAAAAACCAAATGAGCACCTTCCCAGGGGTACTGTGGTTCTTCCTGTCAATGATTATCTCCAAACTACTATTGTTATAGCTGTCCTTTTAATCAAGTTTTAAGTGTCGCCAAGTCCGAGTTTTTCACTGTTTAGATCGACGGCCGTTTCATCAAAGTGCCACAAAATGTCATCCAAGTCACGAAAAAAATGTGCGAATACATGCTCTCAATATTTGCTATAACATGAGACATTTGAAATCATATATTGCCAGAAAGACCTTGTGATTGCAATCTACTGAACAAATAAGAATCTTTGAATTATTGTTTGGATTGTAGTTTCAGGTAACCCTGAGAGATAAATATACTAGTTGCTACTTAGTACTTTAAGTGAAAACACGTCAAATCCCTCACTCCTACATTGGTGACCAAAACGTGATCCCTCACTCATACAGGATCAATGTTAAATCCAAATTTTTGCAACAGCACAAGGTTTACTTAATTATTTTTTTTTTTATCTAATCATCCTAAACGTGAGTTTTTCGTATTATTGACCTTATTCCAGCTAAGATATTCCTATATGAAATATCGATCGTTTCCAGGGACCAACAATCATCAAATGGACGGACGCTTTTTTTTTTGGAAAAAACTGGGATTGGCCAAATGGGCTAAGCAACTGAGCACAGGCAACGGCCCTATTTTGCCGTTAACGGAATGATTAAAACGGTCTCTTGAAGGAACCTTGTGCCATTGTTTAGTCATATAGAGCAAATCATTGAAAGGCTTGAAAGTCATGAGTCAGTTGATGTATTATATCTTGACTTTACCAAGAACTTGAAGGGTTAGATAAATCGTGATCTTTTGCTCAATCAATTCATAGAGTTTGGGAACTAGGGTAAGGTCCTTGAACGGATGTCTCGATGGTATATCCTTAGATTTTGCAATAGAAATCTTTATTGGAACGCACATAAATGGAAAGTAAACAGGAAAAAGTAAACGTAAGCTTCTAGCAAAAGAGAAAAGAGATTTGGTGATAATAGAAGTAAATGTTTCAATCCTTTACAGTCCTGAATGGGATTGAAAGCTTTATAAGTGAAAGGAAGCAAATAGTTAAGGTTGACGGATCGTTTGGTGGCATGTATGATGTCACGTCAGGTGTGTCTCAAAGTTCAATTTTTGGTCCACTTCTGTTCATGCTTTTCATTGCTCCTCTTCAGAAGTTTTGTTCTTATCAGCTTAATATCTGATACGAGGACCATGTGTCCTCTTCGATATTAATCTTATCTTTAGAAGGGGATGAGATATGAGAGCTTACTCTCCTCTTATCACGGGTTGACCTTGTATTGCAGTACCACAAGGCTCGGCCTACATCCACACATGACTGGTCTAATTTGATATTTTTGTTTGTACTTTCATGACATTCTGTAAATTACCTTATGATGGAAACATGATGCAAGGCGCCCAATGATACTCTTTAGTGTATTTCTGGCAAACCTCATGTTCATGTCCAATACTGGTTGCAGACCTGAATACCCACTGTAGTTGAGGCAAAAGTTGAATCAGAGGATACCTTCAAAACTCCCGGGATTATTGCTTTGAGGGGAAAGCACGAAAAAGAATTGCTTGACAATTGATCAAGAAGTGCCTTCATTCTCTTAAATTAAATGAATTAAATGAGATTTGCTTATTGAATCAAGTCAATTTTTTATCTTTTAACACTTTTGGATATTTGATAAAATATGAAACAATTGAATATATATGTGAAACGTTACTAGATGGAAAATATTGAGAATAGAAATTTTGAAAAAAATAAACTAAAGTTCGAATTATTTTTTGGATTATGTCGGATCAGAAATAATATTTCACAAATCCGAATCCGACATGCTTTGACGAATCCGAATAAATCCTAATCCGAAACTTCTTGCGTCAATCCGAACGAATCCGAAAAGTCGGATCCGATGCACAGCTCTAGTACTAATCAAAATAGAGACGGAACATTGCTATGATGAATTCAAAAACCTTCCCAGATTGTCTTCTTTTGAAACCAAACCTGGAAAGTCGGTTTCTGTCACCAAATATCATCGACAAAAATCATGCCGGATCTAGATGCGTCAGTCATTTTTGTGGGTTGAAATAGAAGAACAATGGGTGTCGTTGTCCAGTTCAAGTATTTCAATTCCGTCTCATGTTTTTTGAACGCCCTCGCAGAGCTGAGCAAAAATGGGCGATGCTCAAATCCGGGTTTCCCCAATCAACAACAGTCCACCACCTTCATTCACTAAAACCCACACATATATGAGTGTCTGTGAGAGAGAAAAAGGAAGAGAGATGCCGATTTATTTCCAAGGTCAATGGCGGACTTCTGGAGTGAATCCAGGATAGATTTGGTTGGGAGGTTTATGTCCGTGAACGCGATTCTCGATCAATATGGTTGCACTGAATAAGTGCTTGGTCATTGTACTTTGTATTTGGTTGATTTTTGCTCCGAACCGGATAATCTAACAAAAAAGTAACGGAGACGTTGTTTCAAGGCTTTGGAAGAAGTATGTAGTCCACTTCTCCTTTTTGAAAATTCATTCATCTTAGAGAATAGATATGAGAGAAGGATCTACAGTAAATAAAAAAGTCAAGAGCTTGTCAGATATCTTCCTGAGGAGCTATAAAATACGTCGTTTAAGTTTGATTTCTCCCTAAAGCCATTTTTTGTATTTGGATTATTAATAGTAAAAAAGGTAAATAAAACCAGACATAGAAAGACAAATCAGATGCAATAGATATATTTATATTTTTTTTACACAAGAATGTTTCGCAGGGTTGCCCAGCAATTACAATCAAAGCTAGTCTTAAGAAAATCTCTTTTAACTTTACTGAATTACACTTTTTCTACTAAACCTTTCTTGACATAAAAATACATCTCGAAATAAGTATGAGCAAAATACATATTTCTATAGCTTCCCACTCAAAATTTTCAAAAGGTATGAATTAGTGATTTTTTTGCCTCAAAACATCCATCCTGAAATTCCCAGAAGAGCTTGTACCCTGTAGAATAAACACTCTCTGTATAGTAACCATTAATCAATGGAACCAGTTTTACAATGTTTAACCCCATCTTTGGGATTGTATGCTTATGTATACGTAGGGCTCGTAAATAATTTTTTGAATATAAAATATGTTTTATAAATATTTCTCCGCTTTTCCTCGATATTTTAGATATTTCGGCAGTTTAAAAAAAAATGAATATTTCTTCGAATATTTAAGTCAGAAAAAATATTTCAGTAAAAATTGAGGAAAATAAATCAATGACAAATGCTCAATATAGCTTACTCAAAATGATTCCAAAATACAAAAATCTCTACAAAATGGCATGTGTGCTGTAACTAGACACTCACAACCAAAACTACTGTCATACACGAAAAAAACTGCGTCATCTATTCGGGCAAATTGAGAATTGTATTGTTACATCAATTACATGTCAAATATGCCTCCAAAAACGCCCAACTGAATCAAAATAACCAAAACAAATTTGAAAAATTGGTGCACAAAGACAAAAATACCAAGTAATGGCGCAGTCAAAAAAATATTTTTTCATTATCCGGCTTTTTCCCAAATATTATGGGCTTTTGAAAAAAATGTCTTTTGGATATTTTGTCACTTTTTGCAAATATTTTTCCGGGCCCTACTAATGTATCATTTATGTTTTCTTTTTATTGTTTTGTATTTTATCTTATTATTTTTGTGCATTAATCATTTCAAAAAAGGGGAGACGAAAGATGAGAGAAAATTCAGTAATTTTGCCTAGTATTTTAAAGGAACATTATTGTTTAAATTTCATTTGCAGTTCCCAGTAAGGTTTCCCTCAATGTATTTTTATGTGTCTGACTGTACGTATTGTCAGTCCTCGGGAGTTTTGAATGTCCAAGATTGTGAAGCCCTTACATTAAAACATCACAAAATTTGTCCAAAAGTAAATCACGCCTCTTTTTCCTTCTCTCAATACAGAACTATAAAAGTGATTTAAAATCTCTGACCTTCCTGGTTAACGAATCAAGCCCATATCCGGATACCGCTTTGCTCCAACTTTATTCTGTTTTTTCCCATCCAGAAATGCAAGAGAAGCCGGATTTATGAATGACTCACCTATCAACGTTGCCAACCAATTGCCTCATGGATGTCCGTTTTCTTGTTCCTGAAGGTGTCAAGGTTGATTTCTCCAGTTCATTCATTCATTCATTTAAAGGTTGTGAATATTCAAGAGCGAAATTTTCTATGTTCTTCTCACGACCACGGGATTCATATGTTATAAAAAAGTATCGTTTAATCTGAAATTCGTTCCTTTTTTCCACTGATTTGATCATGATTGAGGAATGTTTGAAAGTTGGGTGTGTGGGTTTTGAGACTTAATATGACCTAGTAGAAAGATTGGGTCGGAGATGAGCAATAAACATAGCCAAGATATCTCTCAGATCGCTTTGGGGAAAATATTCATTAAAACTAATCATCATGCGGATTGGCTTGCATCTTGTATGGATCCAATGTGGTACGTACTACTACTACAAGGTATGTAGTATGTAGTATGTAGTACCACGCCAACGTTCGCTCACTCGAAGTCGTCATCTTTCGTTCTTTCTTTCTTTTGTCCGCCTACGAACGAAAGAACAACTATCGCAGGAACCATCCCTAAAAACGAGAGTGAAACGAACGTGACGCGTTCTTCCTACTCTTCTTGTTCTTCTGCATACCAATTCTGATGCGTCTCGTTGAATCACAGAGTGATGGGAACTAACAGCCCTAGATGAGAATATCAGGTCCTGGTCGAGGTTGGTGCCATGAAGGATTTTAACCCAAGCTTTAAAAATCCGCCAATAGATGGCGTAAAAGAGGAGGTAAGTACTTTGCGCTAAGCTAGCAAGTCTTTCTTCTTTACTTGTCCTCACCTTCCGCGCCATCTACGGGCGTCTACACTAAGCTTGGGTTAAAATCCTCAGATGGGGTTTTGGGACAGCAATGTAGTAGTCATATTTTGAGAGGTATTCCAACACCAGTCAGTGTTCTCATTTGCAACTTGCAACTTTGATTATAGGAAGTTTTTTAATGGAAAAAATGAAAAAGCTGAATTGATGTTCCTTGACAGAATGTTGGAATGAATTGTCATTTTTCAGATTTAGTCATTGATTTATTTCAATATTTTTTAAATTTTTGAAGTATAACTTTTCAAGTTTTCAATCTATGAAGAATTTTTGTTTGATTTGGTAAAAACTAGCCCCATCAATTTGCAAACTAAAACACAAAACAGCAAAAAAAATTCTTAACAGTTTATTGTTTATTCATGTTGTAAATTAAATAATCAAATTGTCGTGTTGTATGAAATTGCTCCTAAATGCCTGTTTTTTAACCTTCTTACATTTTTTAAGTCAAATTACCAATTTATTTTACCGTTTTTATATATTATGATAGGAAGCTGTTTTTTCCATAAAATAGCTGCCATCAAACCAAAGACATCAAGAGTTGTCGACAAATATGATTTTGAAACATCCCTATTTCCTCTTCAAGAACTAAAAACAACCATTCCCAGACACTCAATCTTACATCTATGATTGCCTTGTTCAAGTCTATGAGTGTGATACCCACCACATACGGTACTCGTACGCTCTCGCCTGTATTGGTGGTTTCAGGTGTGTAACCTATGGTATGGCAACCTACGCAACTCGAGAAACTTCAAGCAGGAGAAGAAAAAAGGCGCCAGGACAAGCCAGGACAAGCCATGAAGATGGTCGGTCGTCGAGGGCGATGAAAGTAAAAAAAAAGGATCCTTGTGGTCCTCCTTTCATCACCAATCCGATCGTTCAGAGTTGAGTCGGTCATCAAAGGAGAAGGACCACTTTCTGTCTCAAAACTACTTGGTCTCCACAGCAGTGTTGTTCCCCAATCAGTGTCGCGTCCTCCTTCATGTCCAGTGTTTGAATCGAGTTCACCCGAAATGCGATCAAAGTCCCTATTAATCCTGATCCTCGGCACCTCTGCCCTGGTTCTAGCAGACCCTCCACCTCCAGTTTCAGAGCTGAAAGTGGAACATAGGGCTGCCAAACCTGAGCCGTTCCTAGATCGACTGGCTTCGGCCTTGTTCGGATCGACAGAAAAGAAGTCCGAGAAGAGGCCCGTGAGGCCTGTGTACAAACGGAAGCCTCAACAACAGGCCTTGCCGTCTTATAATGCTCCTGTGGTGGCTACCCAGCCTTCAAATTCTTATGGACCACCTCGAGCTCCGCCCATTGGCAAACTGCCCCAACCTCCCAAGAGACCGCAATTGCCGTCGTATCAACCGGCAGAGTCGAATAACTTTCCCAGTTATTTCGGAGGCTCTTCATCGTCCTCGTCCAGTTCTAAACCAGGTAAGAGATCAAAGATGGCGATTTGTCTTGGATGGTTTTCACTTTCTGCGGGGTTTAATTCGAATATCACTGAAACAACTTGAGAGAAATAATTGATGGATGCACAGGGCGACGAGAAGAAACGAGCTGAAACTCACATCTACGGACAAAGCATCCCGCTGTTCCCACACACATTTGAACGAAAGTCTCGTGGAGAGATTTCTTGAAGATGTCTTTATCGTTGACTTTGGCAATCACTTTTGTCTTGGGCACTTTTTCATGCCTTTCACTTCATTTTTATTGCAAAAACATTCATTTTTGGGAGCAAGATCTAAGAGATGGAAAAGAAAAGTGAAAGATGGCGTTCACTAGTGGTCTGTAATATAAAGGGTACAGGCAAAAACAACGCCGTCCATTTTGTTGTACTTATTTGGTTTGCCAATTTTACAAAGATTAATAGATTAGCAATCCAAGCTGTGTTTTAGAATATTGTCTGTTAGCATCTTGAGCAATTATTATTCAAAGGGAAGCTATGTAGTGGTTGAGGAATGGCATCGTGGGTGTAGGATCTGTTTGCTAAGTGGAAGGCTGGGGTTTAATCCTGGCTACTGTCACCCTCAAAATGTTATCAAAAATAGCTACCAAAATATATCATTGATAAACCATAATTGGTTTGGTGAAGGAATAAATATTCTCATTATCATTGATGTACTGACTCTATAATAAACAAGCAAAACAGGGAAGCTATGTAATGAATTACTATTACGGTGGGCAAAGATATATTTCCTTTTTAAGCATAATTTTAAGACACGTACATGGTGATTTTGTCCTGACTCTGATTGACCATTATAGAATCCATACGCTTTAAACCGACAACAATCTAGATTGTGTTGTTCATGACTGTACTCTTTCAACCACAGAGCACTTACTTTTCCCACTGACACTGAATTGATGACTTTTCCTTGAAAATGTCTATTGACTGGGCTTTTCACTTAAACTCGATTACTTCTTTTCGAAATGGCGTGAAATATGTCAAAGACGATACGTAAAAGATGGGAGTTTTGTGAGGACATATTAAGCCCGATCAATTATAATTTATGCATTACCCCTGCGATTGAATCAAGGAACAAATAAGCTGCTTGTCTTTGTGCAAAGGTCGGTCAAAAGTGATTGTGCAAAGATCCTACTTTTGGCATTGGATGCATTATCAATCAATTTCAGGATCTTGATGTGCAACCGCTCAAAAGTAGATTGCGAGATCTTTCATTATCGGGACCCTTTTCGTCGATTGAATACCGGGTTGTCAAATTTCTCCCCGTTTCAAGTGTTTAACTAAAGAAAGAGCCCTTGGATTGGCTCGAATCTGTTTCAGAATGCATTCCAAAGTTCCCCCTTGTGTGTCCTTGTACAAACGTGCCATTCACAAAGAACAGAAGTTCTGTGTAGAGCACACTCCATACATTCACGCTAGTAAACAGTGCTAAATGATACAAATCAAGTCGAAAATGAAGAAAAGTGAAAACGGTGACAACTCCCTAAATTTTTCCTTTTGATCTCGCAATCGCAAATTAACATGAGAATCCTTCGGCAAAGGTGTCGAATAAGGCGAGTGTTTTATTAGTAGGAGCTCTTCCATTCTAATCAGACTAGCCAATCTGACAATTTGGATAAATCCACACTTGGACTTGAATCAAATTTGAAACACGAAACAGGAGTGGAAAGAAAGATGCCAGCTTTACTTTCTCCTTAAGGATTGAGGGATGCCGACTTGATCAATAGCACCTCAAGCCAAAGCAATATGCAACAGCTGATACTTGAAGCGTTCGTTCTTCAACGCAGACTAAGAAGATTTTCTACCCATTTCCGACTGATACGAATGAACGAAAGAACGAAGCGGGAACGACTTGAAATCTTGCTGGACGACGTGATTTTTCGAAGCAGTTCCAATTACTGTTTGAGCTAACGCCCGCATGTCTCTCTCATTCATAATCAATTTCGTTCCAGATGAGAGAGGCTCAGATATAGAGCAAATTTCGTACTTGGTGAACAATAGTATGGTTGGGGGTCAAAAAGCTATATTTTGAGGCTACTCAAGTGTAAAGAGTTGAGTTTGGGCAGGGTTGGATAGTTTGGGTGTGAAAGAAAAAGAATTGGGTGTAAAGTGATATTTGGGTTTTTCCAAATCCTCGTCTTTATCTCTTCAAAAATAGTTTCTAAATAACTGCTTTACATCAGCATTGGATCATCACTAGTTTTTTCGATTTATTCATCATCGCAAAAGGTTGAAAAGGAATAGTGTTGAAAAAACTATGCAGCCTTTTTCATTTAAGTTGATAGTTTCATTTGTTTTAAGTATTTTTTAATTGAGTTGTTTTATTGAGCGGTGAAAAAGCGGCAACATTTTTTTCGAAAAGAATGGAATTTATTTAAAAAAATGGCGGATGAGAAAAGGCGCAAAGAGCGTCCTCTTTTGCGCCAACCAAACCCCCTAAAAGCGCGAAAAATGGAAACACTGTTTGAAAAGCATCTATTTTGTCCAATCAAATCAAACTCTAACAAATGGACTCTATTTAAAGATGACTAAATCATGGAAAAATTATTCATCTTGAATGCAATTTGATGGCGTGAGTTTTTGGCTCATTTTTCAAAATATTTGTAGTTCAAGCATCCTGAAAAGCACCATCAAATTCATGCTTTTATTTTGAGTTTGAAAGTGGCAAATCTTTTTCCAAAACTTGAAACAGAAAGCGAAATCTTGACGAATTAAAAACAAATGAAAGGCTTCCTTTTTTTACTTTAGCCAACAAGCCAAATTTAGCATTGACAACCGAGTTCAAGTTGATATCGGGATCAAAGTGCACAGAACAATTGGACGCTCTGTTTGGACTCAGTCACTCATTGCTGCGTCTTTGTCTGTCTCAAGATTAACTCAGTTGGACGGTTTCTTAAACGTCCTCTACCCACATGATTTTACCTTCAAATCGTCGCCTTATGCACTCCACAGACACCAAGCATGTCTCTAAAGTAGATAGGAAGTTGGCTGGACAAAGAAATAGATCTCAGGGCATTGTCAAAGCCATTGTAAAACTGTACATAGAGAGGGAAAAGAGGATCCCATATGTCACATCCTTTTCACAAAAGAGGGAAAACTAAGAGCAAGTTGACAGTCTCATTTTTTCCCACGGACTTAGGTTCATACTTTATTAATATTAAACACAGCCCCTTACAAGGTGATCAATACCCATTTTAGAGAGTGCGAATAGAATGAGTATCTTGATTTGGAAATGAGAAACTTGAACAACCGTTAGGTAGAAAGTTGCCTTGAGAGATCCCGTACAGAACTCTTCTCTCGAATACTTGGACTCGACTTTAAAGCCAGAGGAGGAAAAAAGATACTATAGGATGCATTGGCAGCTTTGAACCATTTTAATTACTCTAGTTTGTGCAACGCCAAGATTCAGGTTACTAAATTGCTAGGAAACAATAAAACATGATGAAATATCACTAAACTGGAAAGTGCTCGTAAATGATAAAGCTGTAGAAAAAGATCATGCCAAGAAGTTTTTAAAGATATCTTACTTATATAGACTTTACACTACTTTTGTCATGATGTACAAATGTTTGGAATAATTTGATAAGAATATTACTCCCAATGTAGGAATAATTTCGCCTCTGACCGAAAATATTGTCAACGTCTAAAGGTTATGAAATTTATAATTTTCAAAAAATGAAAATTGGAGCTCATTCTTCATTACTTGATTCTTCTACATACAGAGATCGCTTACATCTTTCTGAGGATTAACCTCTTATTTAATCATTGCCTCGAATTTACCTTCTTCAAAAAATATAAACCTTTTATTTTTTACATAAAGTGAAATTTGCCAACCTGTCCAAAGTTTGTGATTAGAGCATGGTTACTGAGAGATCAAAACACGGGAGAAAGAGAGATGCTTGAATTGAAACTAATTGTCCCCTCTGTTTAATCACAACTTGACTCTGGTGTCTTGTGGATTTTTGAAGGATCGATTACTTCCCGGATTGACACTTTCAGATGGTCGTTTCCAAGCTGTTTCACTTGAACGGTATTTGAAGAGCGAGCAGAATATATATCCAATCTGACAGCTTGACCATTTGACGCACCTCCAACCATTCCAAATGTAAAGCAGGCGAAAGTTGAACACACAGAGATCATGATTCATGAGGATGATAGGCACTTCTCTCTGATTTGACTGCACTTTGTCCCCAAGCAACTCGTGATGCAAACAGATAAAAGTCCATCTCTAGAGGTCCTTGAACAATTATCATTGGGAGTATCCAGGATTGGAATGCACTTGACTGACGCAATGTGACAGACCAATCTTGGATGGTTTCAAGATAGTGGTGAAGGAAATGACCGATGAGGTGGAAATGGGAATGGAAATGCGATGCTTTTGTTTGAGAAGACTTTCTATTAAAAGTTCTCAAGACAGGTTACATCATCGATGTCCATTGATTCTTCCCAATAGTGAAATACAACTACTCAGCTGCTCTTTTCTCCCGATATGGTCACAACGAACAGTGAGTGGGCAACACGAGTCTTTCAATTTACGATCTATTTCGGAACCCTCAAACCTACAACTGCATTCTTTTTTGGCCCTCTCCGTGATTCATGAGTGAAAGTTGAGTGTGGGTGGGACAAGTTTTCTTTTCATTTGGTGTTGTAGGCGTCACCAAAGATATTGATATTTTAGCCAAAGGAAATAATTCGCCATTGTTGGCCCAATCTCCTCCCAAGTCTAGAAACGGTTTTTAAAATGCATAATTATTCTTTCACGCCAGGATTAACTTGATTATTCACAAGGCCATCCACGGGTCACGCTGAAATAATCAAAGTAGTTGTGACCGCCTTCAGCTGCCTTGACACTGTAAACGCTGAAAGCCAAGATGAATGTGATTACAAAATGTCCGTTGCAATCTACGGGAGCAATAACCCCTATGATAGGAGGCGATAGCTTGTCCTATATTAAGCTTTTTTTACTCCAACATGTGGGCGGACTTGTTTTGTGGAAGAGAAAGAGTGGCCTAGATTCAAGATTCATATTTTTTTGTTTCTTCTTTACTCCAGGTTTTGGTGGTTCCGGTTCCTTTGGCGGTCAAAGTTCCTTTGGAGGATCCTCATCTGGACCTGGGTCATCGTTCAGTTCTAGTGGAAATGGAATCGGTGGTGGAGGATTTGACCCTTGGCAAGTGGCTCAACCGGCCAACATGGCCCAAATCCAGGATCTTCAAGTCCAGTGTGAAAAGGACCTCATGAGGGTGCGAGTTGTGTTTGACCGACCTTTTTACGGTATGATCTTCTCCAAAGGTCATTACTCCAACGTCAATTGTGTTCACGTGCCATCTGGTTTGGGTCAAACTCAGGTAGGAAACTCGACAGCTGACACCTGTTTCCAAAGTGTGGCAGTAATCATTCTTTTTTTTGGTTTTGTTAGGCCACTTTTGACATTTCATTGAGAGCCTGTGGTATGACCTCGTCTTCCAATGATGGTTATGGAGCCCCAACACCCCAAGGGAGCTTTATCGAGAACACAGTTATTATTCAATATGACCCATTGCTTCAAGAGGTCTGGGATCAAGCCAGGAAGCTCAGATGTACTTGGTGAGTCCTCCAATTCGCCGTTGTTGCGCTTGGGGAGTTGATAAAATGACTGGCATTTATCTTCCTGGATGATTTCTATGATTTCGACACAATCTGTCACTTCCTCAAATCTATTCCCTTCTTTTTTTTTGTATATCATTCACTCAGGTACGACTTCTACGAAAAGGCAGTGACCTTCAAGCCTTACCAAGTAGACATGTTGGACCCTGTGACTGCCAATTTCTTGGGTGATAACCTCAGATGTTGGATGCAGATCCAAGTAGGCAAAGGTCCACATGCTTCCGAAGTGTCTGGCATTGTCAAAATTGGTCAAACTATGACCATGGTCCTCGGAGTTAAGGATGACGAGAACAAGTTCGACATGATGGTATGATACGATCTGAGTACATATTTTGGAACATACTGGGAACTCTTGGAACTACTCTTAGGTCCGCAACTGTGTGGCTCATGATGGTCAACGGTCTCCGATCCAACTTGTCGATGAGAAGGGTTGTGTGGTGCGGTCCAAGATCATGTCTCCGTTCAAGAAGGTCAAGAACTTTGACTCCACCGCCAATGTTTTATCCTACGCTTACTTCCAGGTATGTAAAAAAAGAAACCACGTAGAAGAAGAGGGTGTCATTATTATTCATGCATCACTTCACTGACAAAACTTTGCACCATGACTTACAAGGTCGCTCCTTGCTAAAACAAGACGGATTAACCTTCAAATTGTTAGATCTTCGCCAATCCATTTTAACTCCCGTCAAGGATCAAGATCTTCAAAATAAAGTTGAGACCCCTTTGAAGCATGTTTGACAGACCCCTGTGAATTGGAGTTAATGTGATGGAAACTATTTTTCTACACCTTTTTTGGCGCAGACCCCAGGTTCATCGCCAATGAGGTGTTGCCTTGGCAAGCAATTATCATGGAAAATGATCCAGATCATGGACCTGATATCTCTCCCATGATCCCATTCAAGTGTCACATTCATTAAAAGAGAAAATGATTGAGTCTTTGTTCAAAATCGGGATGCGGGACAGATATATATTAACAAGGATTTCTCTCATTTCACAGGCCTTCAAGTTCCCAGACTCCATGAATGTGCACTTCCAATGTGTGGTTCAAGTGTGTCGAGGATCTTGTCCTGATCCCGTTTGTGGTGGAGATGCTTCATATTCTAGTGAGCCAGAATCTGGCTACTCTTCCGGCAGTTCATCATCCTACTCGGGTCCATCGATTCCCGCTTCCTCTTCTGGATTTGGAAATCCCAATGCAGACAGTTATGGATCGCCTCAGGGTGCTGCAGTGGACAGGTAGAAAATCACATCATATCATATACATTTAATGTGAGCATCAAGGAAGTGATACTCTTCCGCTTTGAATTTCGCGCCAAACGTGAGATGGCACGTGTTGTTAAAAGGGAAAAGTCAGCTGACGCCGTCAGTGATTTAAGGAAATGAAAACAAAAAAGATACTTCGATTTATCATCTGACCTGGTTCCGATTCTCGTCTGAACGTAGTTTTACGGTTGGTTGGACTAACTCCACATAATTTTCTGGAGAAGGTCTTTTGTACAACTGAATCGTTGTCAATGCAGGATGTACGACGGATTAGAAGAAAAAAAACAAGAAGGCACATGACAGACCAGGGCCTTGTTCGGATAAGGATCTGCAAATACTTTCGCTATCCCCTTTTATTATAAGTCCTCGCCCCCACACATCAGTAGACTTTCCTCCGACTTTATACGGACTGTGGAAGGAATTTACCCGGACTTTATTGTCATTTAGCCAACAATGCCATCCATGTTGCTAATACCAAGGCGAGTCTGAAGTGAGAACATCACAGTTGGACTCGAGTCTCTCGTCGAGTATGTACCGAGATTTTTATCGGGAAGCGAGCAAGACATTTCTGGTTGGATGTTCGTCCTGAATGAGGGTTGGTGGTAATAGTGGTAGAGGTAGTGGCTTTGCTTTGGTCATGCCCGAGTGGCATCCTTGACATAAAACCTGGGATGACGAACCAACTCTACATTGGACGCGTGATTTGGAGGCAAAGTGTGGCAAATAATTGATAAGCATGGTACTTTATGAAGTAGATACCGATCCCGAATGGCAAATTTGCCAATCATGTTTGCTAGGAATTGAACTATTAGTCGTCAAATTCGGGATGGATGCAAGTTGAGAGTAAGAGACTTCTTTTTTTTAACTTTCCAAGACATTTGATTTCAACAATTGAGAGGGGAGAAAAAAGGCATTCCACCACGCCCTTTGAAACGTTGAATTAGAAGGAGGGATTCTCTCTGAAAAGAGTGTGTATATTTGTTTCTACCTTTGTCATGGCGAATTAAGCGACTCTTAGTGTGAAAGGATGTGTGTGAGTATGGCGAGAGAAGACGAAAATGCGTAAAAATATTGCTTCATTTTCATTCCGTACTGTCACTGAGATTCATTCTCCCGCACAAAGATCATAGGGTTGGGAGTGTTGAAACTCAAAAGCAGGTCCAAACATAAATCAAATAACACTTGTGTGGGTATTTCACTAATTTGGACTTTTAAGTGTTTTAATTACTTTTTAGAATGAACCAAGTTTTCTAAGTTCGCAAAGTTTGCTTGAACCTTCAATGAATTGTTTTATCCCCCTTAGACCCAATGTGACAAAAATGTCACATTACAGTTAACGCAACAGTATCTGATTTTAAATGAAATTAGAGTTCAGTTTGGCTGAAAAACTACATTACCGTTTTAGAGATCCTTTAAACTTTCCTGGCATACATATCTATTGAGCTGAGGAAATATATTTTTAAGAACGATTTGAGGGAAAAAGTACTTCTCATTTTAGCTCTGAAATAAGCCCCGCAACTTGAACTTTGAAATTTGGTTTAGAGTAAGTTTGCCAATGTACGTACCGGTTCAATCCAAACCTCAAGCTCTGAACCATATTCTATTTCAAATCTACTCAATGGAATTGATGAAGGGTAAAAGTACATTTACATTCAATCAATCATATGAGAAGTAAAGATCATACCATGTTTCATACATCATTCCTTACCCTGTATTTAGTGTAGGCCCTCTCCTCATTAGCCAATCTGTACAACACAGCTTCAGGCTGCAGAAATTGAGTTGACGAACGTGTGCTCCTTTCAATGAAGTTCTCGCTTGCCTGCTTCCATTTCACGGTGTAACAAGGTTAACCTTTATCGCTTGAGAGGACAGATATGTTTTATATATTTGCTTCTCCCATCTATCAGGGATTCACATGTAGGGTGAAAAAGTGTCTTGAAAATAGTTGAATGGACTATTTATTGAGCTTTCGTGATTAGCCTGGCCAGTTACTCTTCTCACGATCAAAGCAACTTGTCATGGAGCAATTCCTTGCGTCATTTAGTAATGATGATGCACGACCACAAATCTTAGGGAAAATCACATGTTTTGATTGTTCAATCCGAGTTAAAATTTGCACGAACTATCCGACTGAGACCTATTGAGCACTTGATAAGAAGACTCCAGGCTATTTAACCTTTAGTGTGATTAGTTTCTGCCAAATCACGACCTCCACAAAATCAGAGAGAAGGTTAACTTGCAAATAAAAGTGTCAATATGATTTGGGTTGACAGATGAAGTGAAATGCAAATATTACGAGGGTGTGTCTTTTGGGATAATGTCCACAAACATCTCCCAAACACACACGAGAAAAAAAGCACTGTTTGAAATTCCTGGCAAAATAAAATGGCGTTCCTTCTGTTTTCTAATGAGCGGGGATTTCAAAACACACGTTTGCCATGAATTCTTAACAGGGTCTCCATAAAGTGGGGGCCAGAAATGGTTCTACCCGTCAATTACACGATCCCTCTAGCCAGTGTTAGGGATGTACTGTCGTCACGGTTTTTTGGTGCTCTCAGAAGAACTGTCATTTAATCTCGTTTTGAAAGTTTGGGAACTTTTTCCTCCCCTCTCACGCCGTTCGGCTTCTTGTATTCTTTCTTCGCCGCGTCGCTACACCTGATCTGAAGAACCAAGTGACGCAAAGCCAGATCTTCAGAGCCAGTTAGCTAGCTCCTGGTTGAACTGATATTCCAAATTTTAATGATTGCGAGACCAAGGAGGAGTTTTCATTAGATGATGGCAGATGTTCTCAGGATGAAAACTGCCCGCTGCCTCTAGCTATTTCCTCCCTATCGCGTTACATAGAGAGAGGAGAAAAAAGATACCACGTTCATTGTTTCCTTATTGCAGTTATGGATCACCTCAAGGGTCATTCATCTCCAATCCCAATATCAACCCTCGACTACCCATTGGTGGTAATAATGTTTATACTCCCTCGGGTTCAGAGAGGAAAGTCACCATTGTAAAACCTGACGGTACATCCGTTGAAGATTTGACCGCTGGAGACGTATTTGACGCCGATGAGGGTGATGAAGAAGACACGCCTGATAGAATCGCTCTGTCTGAACCAGGATATGAGTAAGTTGGTTCAACTTCAAAGGCTGAAATTGATCAATTAACACGTGCCCAACTTTTAGGGGCTTCAATAAACGGATTGGAGGGGCTCAATCTCTGAGCCTTGGAGGACGCCCTCGCAGTCTTGAATTGGAAGACTTGGAAAAACTGACGGCCCAACCTTTGAAGAGCAGTGATGCCATTTCAGCCACTGAAAAGGGCAAGAACACTGTGGACTCTTCAGTGGGCAAAGATCACGAACTGAAAACAAGGGATCGACGAAGCACCGTGGATTCCAATGGCAATCGGATTTTGAGGACACGGCGAGAAGCTGACACTGACATGGCTGATATTGAAACAGAGAAAACCATTCGGGTAAGAAAATGGAATAGTTTCAAAGTTATAAAAGAAATTTGCTCTAACGTTTGATTGGTCTTGATTCTAGGTTCTGGCTCCTAATGATGTTCAGTTCAGTTTGCCTTTGGACTCTGACGATCAAGATGAGGTTGTGATTAATACGGATTCTCCTTTTTTCAACGAGGCTGTTTGCATTGACACCCCAGCTTTTATTGGGGTCACCATCAGCTTCCTGATGATCCTCATTGTGGCTTTAATCACCATTATTTTCTTATGGATGAGGATAAGGAGTCTGGATCGGAAGAATCTGCTGTAGAGGAAGGGCGCTCTGTCCTTTCCGCCAAAAGAGAAGACGCAACGCAATGTTAGTGGGCTTTGTCACGCAAAACCTCATGCCACACGAACTTTGTGAAAGTGCCAAAAAGAACCGTTGCTTCGATATCGAAGCCCTATGCCGCCTTATTCAGACTCGAATCAAAACCTGTGATGTCTTAGTGACACAAGCCTATGAATAATCAGTAACAAACGCCCCCCGAGTCTCTCCTCCTAATCATGTTTATTTTTCGTGGATTTTCAAGAAATATCTGGATGGTATAAATCAGCTAGTCCTCCAATCACTTCCAGGAAAATCATTCAACCTGCTCCTTTCCTCAACCCCACCAAATAATAATCCCTCACCTTATTTATTGGATATCGTATTTGTTATTTATGCCCGTGAGTTTGGTGACCCTGAATGTAACTATTGTCTAAATGTGCAAGAATGCTGTTACGATGACTCCACTGAATAAAAACACGTGTAAAAAAGAGAATCGTGATTTATGATTGTTTCGAGAGGGATGAATAACGACCTTTCAAGTCTTCGACTCCTGATCAATGACCAAAATTTTGTGTAAGTTAAAAGGAAAATCCTCATAATTACCGAAAATCTCAAAAGCTCCGAATCTAAACGTGATTTGGTAAGATGATATCAATTGATTTTGAACCCATTTTGCCCAAATCTAAAACTATTAGGCAGGGAACCTTTTACGTGCACTAGGAGGCGTAGAATGATGTCTTGGCAGATATTAACACAATATTTTTGCAACATGATTTTTAGGCCGGAAAAATATTTCGCTTGCGACACGGCTTTCAATTGCACTTTGGGTCTAGTGTGCATTTACGGAATGTGCCTTGGATGTAAGACTCATTGGGAGTGCCCAGATAATCTCTACTGCTTGGATTCTCCGCCACTTCTTCACTGTAAGCCCCAATACATAATATTAATCGCTTCAATTGCATACCTGTTCAAACACTTTTTTTGTTTGTTTTTAAACTAGATAGTAATAAAAATACAAAATAGTAAATTCAACAAGCCAAAATAGGAAGCGGAACAAAGCACGAGGTCAGTTCTCATATCAGTCGGAAACCTTGAAATTCTTTAGTGCCCAACTTTGTTCTTTTATTGTGACATAGAAAAGTGGTCATTTTTGAAAAATAGGTATTTAATTTAAATATGTAACCGTTGTTTCAAATTTGAAATTCCTAAGTTGATAATCAATATATGTGTGCAAAGGGTAATTTTCTATTTGGTTAAAATTGAGTAAATCGCACAATGATGATCAAGTGGTTTCAAGTAAAGAGTGATTTTCCAACTGGGTATTGCTCTACTAAGATAAAACTGTTTTGAAAGGGAAAAATCGTGTTTCAAATGGCCAAGGCTTTAGCCGTTCCTTGAAAAAAGGAACGGATTATTGTTCCCGTTCCTTCATCTAAAATAAGGAACGGGGTACCCCTCAATTCCTTTTGGAAAAAGGGAATGGCATCACAAAGCACATGTTCCTTTTTCAAAATAGACCTTAATGTCAAGGATGATTCAAAGTGTGATTTTAAACATTTCAATCTCAAAAATTTAGGTTTCAGTTCAAAAGGCAATGCTTCCTCCTTTATGTATGTCTTGGATATTCAGTCTTGACGTCAAGAGTTTTTATCAGCTCTAAAAAAGATCAGTTAAAAAAATTGCAAAGACATATTGAGAGGTTTTTACGACAGTCATTCAACATTTATTTGATCTTAAAGCCTTGAAAACCTTTTGATTTCATTTCACAACTAACTGGACTTAGATTTTTGCTCACACTTGATTTCTTCACCATTTTTCTTCAACCCTCTAAACGACCTGTATTTTGGCTTACGGTTTGATTTAAGTTCAATGAATAAAAATCTCATAAAAAGGTTGCGAAACTCTCTGAAGAATTTGGTTTGAAAATTTAATGTTGACAATAGAAAAATCGCATATTCTAATCATTCAAATTGAGGAAAAAGTTTGCAATACTGATGATGCCGATGAATCAAAAGCATGTTCGTCTGGAAATTGTTGTCTATGAAAAAAGCCGATTGCCATTTTGGCCCATGTTGAGAAATTCCGTGTAAAAACGGTAGACACAATTAAATGGGATTACAATCAAAACACTTCGTTGAGCCAAGGATAAAAAGTGTATTGACAGACTTGAGCAGCTAGATTTTTAGCGAAGTAGTCGAAAAACATCACTTCATCACAGATGTGAAGTACATACTCTTGAAAAACTCGTAAAAGGTCTGCACACAAAGCCAACATGGTGTTCCAAATGGCTATTTAGGTTTGGATCGAAATACCCAATTACACCATGGCATTTTTTGGACCCACAATTCCATGGGGAACAACTTTATTTTTAATGTACAACATAAATGTAGGTCCAAGGGAAAACATGTATAACCAAAAACCTATTAATCACAACAACATTCATTCATAAACTACTTACTCCATATTTAGAGACTATTTAGTTCCTTGTTGAATTGAAATTGAATTAAAATACGTTCAGCAGCAACTGAGTTATATGACTTGAAATGGTCCATTTTTAACCCAAAAAAGCCAAAAAACGCTACACCAAAATGTATCTCTGCGTAAAACATAGTTTTGACAATGGTGTGCGCATCCTAAAACTTTTTTTCAACATTTCAAAAATAGCAATGAATAGATTATTCATTTTTGAAATGGGCCCATTATTGGCCAAAAACTTTCAAGCCGCTCACCAATTCATTGCTCAATTCAGTGTCAATGGTCGACGTCAGTATAGACGCGAGCGAGGTAGGACGCCGGTCAATCAACCTGAATGAAGAGCTAGCTCGAAATGGGTCAACGTTGGGAACCACAGAATAAGTTGGAAGTCGTTTAACAATTTCCTAGAAAATGGGATGAATTGAGGGCCCTCTGATGGCACAAAAACAATTGAAAAAAATCTGATTTTCCAGTGGTGTAATATATTTCCTCCCACAGCTTCTTTATGTCCTTGAGTGACCTTTCTTTGTTTTCGCCGAGGATCTCAAAGTCACCAAAATTGAGCGGGAGGTTCAGTGTCAGTAGCAGAGGAGATTGGTGGAAGAGGTATCGCTTCTCGGCCTTTTGGCTAAGATCAAAGTGTAGTATCTGTTCTTATCAGCTTAATATCTGATACGAGGACCATGTGTCCTCTTCGATATTATACTTATTTTAAGAAGGGGACAAGATGTGGGAGCTTGCTCCCCTCTCATCACGGGTTGACCTTGTATTGCAGTACCTCAAGGCTCGGCCCGCACCCCCTTATACCATTTAAAATCCAATAATAATATTCCTCTAGTCATGACAATAATTCAAGATTGGTAACTTGATTCATTGCATTGACTGTGTGTGTGTGTACCTTCTCAATCATTGATCTAGTGGCTACTTGTTAGTCTGAGTCATTTACAGTACAGTGGGATAAAGGGACCCTGTTCCTATTAGTTACATGAACCAAAAGATGGATACAAGCCCACAACATTGTGATAGAGTTATCACGGAAGATAAAATCATTATTGATGATAAGTAGGGGCGGGCAAATAGTGTAAAAAGGTAACATAAATCCAATTTCCTGCCTTTTTGTACTTACTACCTTTTATTGCACATTTTATTTACAATTTTGCCCAAAATTGACCAATTGTAAAGTTGATTTCAAGTTTTGAAAATCTAGTAATTTTTGAAGAATTTTAAGTCCCAAGTTCAAAATTGGAACTTGTCAAAAAAAGATTCCATTCCCAATTAAACATACTCAGCACCATGAAGAAATATGTGCATTTCACACACAAACCTCACAGTTAATTCACCATCTTGGATTTAACCCCCTCTCCTGACTAAAGTATCTCACTGCATGCAACCAACAAATATCAAACCTAAAGAAAATAAAGTTATGGTAATGGAAAGATCAGACAAATAAGGTTTGATTGCCTACTAAGACTGCTTTTTATCAAAAAAACTAATAAACTTGAAAACATCAAGCTAAGGATATATCAGTGTAGCAATGCACGGTGCTTAATTGACTTGGAGACATCATTTTTAAATTCCAAAGATATTTGAGACCAGTTTTGAGGTGAAGAGAAAATGCCACAGTATCATATACTAACATATGCCCACAGGCATAAGTGGGTCGCGGTTTGTTTTGATATTGGAAATTTATTTTTCCGTGCAACTTTCAATGGGTATTTTTGAACAACATTCTCGAAGGACAAAAACGGACTTCGGATAAGCCATATAAAACAATGGGGTATTCGTGAAGGAGACAGCTGCTGAAGTTACCTAAAATCGATTGTAGACGGCGCCACATTTGACTAGGTGAGAAGAAAATTTTGCTACGGAAGTACTGCTACCTTGAAAGTCCTTTTTAGACACTATCTAATCAGTTTTTCAAGGATTTATTGATCTAAAAATAATGGAAAATAAGTTTACTTCATGATTTTGTCACATTTTTATCCATACACCTGGACATTTCTTTCGAAAACCGAGTTTCAAGTGTACATATAATGTTGCGTGAGTTTGAAAATTACGTCTTAAATCAAGCGAGTCAGAAACGACGCATGCACGGATTTTTTCCTGTCCAAGTTCGTCCCTGGGACTCTGATAAGGTTTTACACCCCAAAATCGACCAATAAATGATTGGAATTGTCGTAGGGCTGGCTGGGAAGGGTGGTTTGATCAGATCCATGTTAGTTTCAATGACCCCAAGCACGACGACTTCGAAGCTCATCATTCAATTTCGCAGCCAACAATTATCGGCAGTGGGACTTTTCCGGCTGGGCTCTTACAAGTTGTGGAAAAAGTACAATCTGAAGAAAGAAGCTTTGATTCTAGTCTATTTTAGTTCCCTACTAGTTCGCAGTAATATTCTTCATTCACGCAACTCCAACGTAAATAAGTTTTTCATGTTTTGTAAAAGCTAGGTGTCATGTCAGTTACCTGCAAATTTGTCCATTTTTTGACCGCAAACACGGACAAACAACGATGCGACAATAAATATTCATTAAATTGATGTTGCCGAGCCGGAAGTGTCGCACTAAGGATATTTCCAAACTTACGCAACATTATATGTACACTTGAAACTCGCTTTTCAAAAGAAATGTCCCGTGTATGGGTAAAAATGTGACAAAATCATGAGGTAAAGTTATTTTCTTTTATTTTTAGATCAATAAATCCTTGAAAAACTGATGAAATAGTGTCTAAAAAGGACTTTCAAGGTAGCAGTACTTCCCTTGCAAAATTTTATTCTCGCCTAGTCAAATGTGGCGCCGTCTACAATCGATTTTAGGCAACTTCAGCAGCTGTCTCCTTCACGAATACCCCATTGCTCAAAATATTTCGACAATTTTTAGGCACAAACAACCATGGATCACCTCATGAATGAAAAATTTGGTAAATTCAAACGATTGTTTTCTGGTGTATTTTTAATGACCTAATATCCTTTTTTGGTTGTAACTTAATTAATAGAACTCAATTACTTGTGCGGCATTGTCTCTTCACCTCAAAGCTAGTCTCAAATGTTGGAGCTTTTAAACTAAATGGAACTAAATGGTCTCAAAATATGGATGAAAAAGTTTTCAAAAAATGTAATTAATAGGTTTTTAGATATACAACTTTTTCCCTGGACCTAAACTTAAGCAAAAAAAAGTAAATCTTTTCCCCATTGAATTGTGGGTCCAAAATATGCCACGGTGTCTTTGGGTATTTCGATCCAAACCTAAAAAGCCATTCGGAACACCGTGCCAAGCGAATTTATTTTTAGTAACTTCGTTTGAACTTTGTGAAAAAGGTTGCTCGCGTAAGTCTACCATATAACTACAGGGTCGGCGGCTCAATTGTAGACCCTTTAAGACCATCATAAGTCTTACAAGTTTCGATAGTTTTTTTTCAAGTTTACAATTAAAGAATTCCGAAGTATTAAGGAGTAGAAGTTGTTCTGTGCATATCCCTGTAAGGGCCCTTGGGCAGTAATGAGATCATGACATCGATGAAGTGATGAGGACAGTTGGCACAGAGCCTTGCATTTGTCCCTCATTGGGGGGGAGGGCAGAATTTTGGGTTGGATTTGATTGTTTGGTATCTCAAGATGTCTCACTTTTAAGGATGGGGCAAAAAAAGACGTCTATGAGCCTCAATTAGACCTAAAACGGACACTGGTTATTGTAGAGTTCTTCTCTTCTCTCTCTATCTACGGACCTAGCTATATCGCTCTCTAAATAAAGATCAGTTAGCTTCCAACTCATCATGGCGCAGTCGGTGGGAACGACCCTACTTACTCCTTTTCTCGCCTTAAACTATGATTGAGAATCGAACTGCATTGCCCTCACTTTTTGATTCGGGAGTCGGGAAACTCCATGAGCAAAAGTGATTCAAAATGGAAAGAAACCGAGGATAAAATCTCACATGTCCCTGAGACCCTTACCGGCGATTCCACGGGCAATCGAGAGCCTATTTCCATGGGCCAAAGGGGTTAGAGCTCCCACCCAAAAGAGGACCGTGTCCCCAAAAGAGGACTGTGTACCCAGAAGAGGACCGTGTACCCAGAAGAGGACCGTGTACCCAGAAGAGGACCGTGTACCCAGAAGAGGACCGTGTACCTAGAAGAGGACTGTGTTCAAACATAGATTTGAACTCGAAAATTTCAAAAGGTTCGAAGTATAACCCGAGAAGAAAGTGAATCTCTCGAAAATTTCAAAAGGTTCGAAGTATAACCTGAGAAGAAATTGATATTCTCAAAAATTTCCAATTAATCAAGAGGCAAGAATGAAAATTTTGATCAATCAATCCATAATGAAGAGATCATCTTAGTTGGTCACGAGGAGACCATAAGCACTCTTTCCAAATGTTTAAGAAAACGGATCAAATTCCAACATCCAGTTTGCAGAATTGACCGAGGAACAAAGAGCAAAACGACTCTTCAAGACACCTTCAACTTCAGTATTGAAGAATTTGCCGGATGCCCAACAAGCGAAATTTGAAACTTTGAAGACACTCCCTATTTCAGAAAAAGTATTGAGGAATTGTCGGTCACCTATTCAGCGAAATGGAAAACCATCTCCAATCCAATGTCTTCAACAATGGAACTTCCACTTCAAAATTCAGAATTCGGACAATGTCTTTTATATGCAATAAGGCCATAAAGGCAAAAATGTCTAATGCTTTGTATTTTCAAATATCTTTCAAATTATTGCACGAGCAACGAGCATGAGCAATAATCTTGGGGGGAGGTGTAGAGTTCTTCTCTTATCTCTCTATCTACGGACCTAGCTATATCGCTCTCTAAATAAAGATCAGTAAGCTTCCAACTCATCAGTTATGTACTAAAAACGCCAAAATCCCCACTTGACCGCCGACTCTGTATTATTCAAAACTTAAACAATGGGAAAAGGAACAAGTAATGAGTACATTTTGGGTTTGTTTGTTTGTTTGTGTTGAAGTCAGAACGCAGCTTCGCAGATGCTAAATTTTCACTCCGAAGAGTTAAGTTTGGAAAGTTGTGTTTGCATTTGAAAGACGGTTCAAATGCTAAATTGTGACTCCGAAGAGCTGAGTTTCGAGGATGGCAGTCAGCCAGGATCGAACCCCAGCAATCTGCACGACTAACCGACGCAGTGCGCACTACGCCATGTAGTGCGTAGTGCGTACTACTAACCCTTACATTTTAGGTTTTGGAGTTGTTACAATTACGACATTTTCGAAACGTAATGGCATTGGTTACATGTAATTTCGTTACAACTGTCTTGCAAATGGCTTTTAAGTCTGAATTGAAATATCCAAGACATTTTGGCATTGTTTGGATTGGTTTTTGAAACATAAAAAAGATCAAAACCAACTACTGCTGAAGAAGAAAATCCTCCTTAAGATGTTTTATTTTCTACACCAAAATTTCCTTGAACAACTAAAAATATCCTTTTGTGAGTTTTTGATCTCTTTCCATAGTTTCGTTGGGAATTGGTGTCGTGGTTGGTGGTTCAGACGCAACGGCAGAAGCTTCGGCAAAACTAAATTTCCGGAAACGTATGGAATTATTTTTCAAATTGCTAATTGATTTAGAAACTCATCTTGCTATCGATTTTAGGTGGAGATAGATCAAGAAAATTAAAGCGATTGCAACACGTGCTCCGGTTTATGAGAACAAATTTTCCAGATGGAACTAGACGATGTCAAAAATTGGTGAACAAGAACGAACTGTATTTTCAATGGAAATGAACTGAATAAAATTCGGAACAGAACAAAATTGTTATTCACTCAACCTTTCCTCTCTTTAACACGATCTTACGAGATCTTGTGTGTCGTAAACACACAAATGAAATGGGCATCATTTTTGTAAACCTTTTTTAAGCATTTCCATAACAATTAAAAGGTGGAAAACTATAAGAGCTCTTTTGTTCCATCTCAAGCTTTCATTGACCTATCATATTCAGGTGCATCTTAAAGGTTCATTATGATAGTTTTTGCAACATTTCTTTTCAGTGATGCTGGAAAATACAAAGCCTTGGTAAAAGACGTCAAGAACATCAATAGTGGAACGTGAATTTCAGCGTCCAAATATCTAACACACTTTTCGGGTTCAAATAACCAAAAGTCTAAAAAACGTGAAAACAATAGAAAATTACAACATTTCAAGAATAGTCCAAATAAACTTGATTATTTGTCTTTTACGGTTTATTTTTGGAAACGGTCTAATCTTGGCCAAAAACTTTTAAAAAATCATAAACTAATTCATAGCTCGCCTCGCGTCACGATTCCCGCCGATGGTCGACGTCAATATAGACACTCTAGCGAGCTAGAACGCCGGTCAGTCAACCTGAATGAAGCTATCAGGAAATGGGTCAATGTTGTGAATCACAGAATAAGTTTACACTAATGTTAAATTTCCCTAGAAAAAGGGATTACTTGAAGTCCATCAAGTCAAGGCACAATAACAATTGAAAAAAAATCTGGTTTTCCAGTGGTGTAATTTATTTCCTCCCACAGCTTGTTTGTGTTCTTGAGTGACCTTTCTTTGTTTTCGCCGAGGATCTCAAAGTCACCAAAGTTGAACGGGAGGTTCAGTGTCAGTACCAGAGGAGATTGGTGGAAGAGGTATCGCTTCTCGGCCTTTTGGCTAAGATCAAAGTGTAGTATCTGTTCTTATCAGCTTAATATCTGATACGAGGACCATGTGTCCTCTTCGATATTAAACTTATTTTTAGAAGGGGATGAGAAGTGGGAGCTTGCTCCCCTCTCATCATGGGTTGACCTTGTATTGCAGTACCACAAGGCTCGGCCCACAATCCCTCATGCCTGTTATAATCTTATATTACCGTTGCTTTAGTCATGACAGTGAATGAAAGAAGGTATCTTGACACAATGCACTGTGTGTGTACCTTCTCAATCATTGAACCAGGAGCTATTTGTCGGGCTGTGTCACCTACAGTGGGATAACAACACACACACCTGTTCCTATTAATTACATGAACCAAAAGATGGTCACAAAAACGCACCAAATGGTGATAGAGTTTTCACAAATCAGGCACATTACGAAATCGTGAAGTCACATATGCATTACAACTTCTATCTAGCTAAAGCATGTATTGAATGGAGTAAATGGTCCAAAGATATGTGATGATTTAGGGGCGGAAAAATATGTAATACGATTTAATTAATAGGTTTTTAGGAACATAAGTTTTCACTGGACCTAAACTTATATAATACAAAAAAGCGAAGTTTTTCCCCATTGAATTTTGGGTCCAAAATATGCCAAAATGTATTTGGGTATTTCGTGACAAACCTAAGAAGTCATTTGATACACCGTGTTTTATGTTCATTAAACGAAAACCGGATGTGTACACTTCTACTTTCACACGTGATAAGGAAGAGTTTTAGCACGAAATGGTGATAATCATTCATCATCGTGATTTTAGAAGATAAATCTTTATCATAAAAATTTGACTGAAATGTCAAACCATAAAGTGTTCAGAGTAGTACTAGTGGCGCGTGTACAGTACTCCTTCTTTGCTTTTTTTTATTTTGCTCTACAGTATATCATTTAACCTTGTATACCTCTCTCTGTAAATAAAATGTTATCCCAATCAATCAGGATTGTTTCGAATCTATGCAAGACGCCTAGGGTTGTGTTTGAAAAGCGTAATTTTTCAGTGCTTTAACTAAGTTACATTTTTATTCTTTACTTAAATATGTTAAGTACTATGTCTGACAACGAGGATTCCATTATGGCTAAACCTTCAAACGGGATGATACCCTGTGTCACTGACATACGTAGGAGACAAAGCAATTCTGGAACATGCCAAATCTCACAGAGAACATTTCGAGGACATTTTGCCAGGACGTTCGTTCGAAAAAGAAATTGATAACATGCAGAAAAATTCATCTGTATTTGCTACAGACTCAGAGTATCAGAAATGTGAAGAAACCTTCGTGAACATGCAGATAGTAAATGCATGATTCTGGTGGAACTTTTAAGAGTTAAGGAAAGGGAGGCCAAAATTATTTCAGAAAAAGATAACACTGCAAAAGATGGCAACTGCCATGAAAAAGTCCTATAAAGTTCCGACAGCAAAACTGATATATTTTTTCAAGTCCAGGAACGACGAAAGCTCCAATTTATACAGCCTTGGCCCCTCCAATTTGGTCGTTAGAAAAGAATTCGATTGAATTACGATCTTGGATCTCAAGTCTTTTTTAACCTCATATTAGTAATGAACCGAAAGCGCTTTCGGCTGAAATTTCGTTTTCGGTTATGCCTACCGAAACCAAAAGCAGACATGCACTATACGTGTAAATGATAGAGTTTGACAACAAAATAAAAAAATCGTTCAAAAACCTCTGAAATTTAAGTTTCCCGATTTTTCAAAATTTCCGACTACCCAACATCGAACACATAATCAATTTATTTTTTCAAGATGGATTTTGCAATTATACAATTTTGTAGTCAGCTGATTTCAATTTCGGTTTCGGTATCGGTTAAGCCCTCTTTCGGCCGAAACTTTCGGTTTCGGTTATGAGCCCATTCGGTCCATCACTACCTCGTATTAATAGAAAACGCTTCTTTGATCAAAAAGCAACATGGGTACATTAAACAGTTTATTGGCTCAGAATTAAAAGGTAAGAATTGGTATGAAAATAGATCCCCCATGAAAATATAGGGGGACTACGGCATAGCAAAAACAAACGAGGAGGAGTTCACTATTTTTATAGTTTTGACTGGTATTAAAGAAGACGAATAACGAGACGAAAGTTGATAAAAAGCAACGTTATGGTGCCCGCACCCGATGCAACCGAATGGATTTCCCCTGCCCAATTTGTACCGGAAGAAGGAGGCGTTTAGTTACTGATTTCCGCGAATCGAACAAGCTGGTTGTTAGGTCAGTAAACCCATTTCCGACAGTCCAAAAAATTGTAAGAAAAACTCAGCCAGATATACGATATTTCTCCGTCATGGATGCAGTCCAAAGTTATTTCCAAATTCAACTTTCTGAAGAAGCTTCGAAATTAACAACATTTTTATTCTTCAATGGGAAATATCGATATAAAAGAAGACTCATGGGATTTGCATCAACAAACGGTGCAACACATCAGACGCAGTTGTGAATGAATCTGAATTTGTTGATGGCATATTCCATTGAGCACCCACAGATACAATTTATTGAAACGAATTAGACTCATTCTCAAGAAATGCCGACACATCAATTTGACCATTTTACAACGAAAATTTCAATTCGGACGCGAAGTAAATCTCAAACTACATGTGTTCCGATAATATTTAAACTTGCTTTACCCGTTTGAATCATACCACCAATAACCACATGTTAAGGAATATTTGGAATAAGCTCTAAAAAAATCACGACACCATTTATGATTCTTGACCGCCTTTGTCAGACCTTTCAAATTTTTGATTGATCAAGACTATCACTATTTTTCGTACGGGAAAAATCACATTCAAAGTTGTATCATAAAACCGAAAGTGAAAACAAAACACGCTTATCCTCAAATCTCGGTACCGCGTGCATTTCTACAGAATCCATTCCTATTGTTTATCTGAAGTGCTGACGATAATTAACAAAGCGCAACTGATGCTGTAATTTCAGAAATGCACTGTTTTCGAACGATTGTTCCACCTTTATTCTTGACAAGAATCTCGTTTCTGCCCATTCAAACACAACACAACTAACTCTCACATACCCAATTTTCGTATCAGGAAACTTTCGTGATAACAGTTACATGGATCAAGCCAATTCGACTCTCCAAATGACTAGGAAGATGCCAGTAAAGTCCTTTTCTTTCATCCTCATCCCTGAACACTTTGTACATACATAGAAGCTAAGAGAGACGAGGGAAAAGCACAGTTACCTTCAGGGTACCATTCTCGCTCCCGCGCTCTCCGTTAGGCTTCGGAAAATTAGTTGAGTGCTGAAAATGAGGAAAACTTTGACAAACTGTTTACCCCCTTTTTTAAGACAGCCTAACGTGGAAACAAAGATATTTTGTATCGTCAATGGCAATGTATATTGTCAATGACAAATAAAGGCATTATACATTTTTACACGTCAGTTTCATCTTTTTGATATAAGAATGTCTTGAAACAAAAATACTTTTACACATTTAAAAACATGAATCACTTGATATGATATTTACTTGGCACACAAATAATATTCCTAAACAATATGTGGACAATATTCTTAAATCCTACTTTTATTGTATTTTAGCAAGCATGAAAAAGTCTTGATTTTGCATAAAAACTTTTGAGGTTGAAGAACGTAAGCTATTCATCATTCCTACACTGTTTGATATTTACTTATAAAAAGAGTAAAATATTTCCCAAAAAGACAACAATGCATGGTGAGACCTTTTGCAAGTTCTATCTGTTTTGAAAATAAATGAAAACATTTCAAACGAAAAATATTTGCTAAATATTTAATTGATACAACAATATCATTTTCGTCAAATCACCTAGTTTTCCGAGTTCTACTTCAATACAGAGAACCTTTTTACTATCAAACTCTCCCTTCTGTTTTGTCGATATTTTGACAATATTTTCAAAAACAGCTTTTACACAAATAAACTTTCAACCTGAAGAAATAAACACTAAAATGGCTTTAAAAATGAATAGCCTTTCGTTTGGCGTCCCTGGATGAGAAGGCATGCGCATGTACTACAAAGTGAGATTTCACTGGGACATTCGGCGGCGTGTTCTCAATCTTGGATGTTGGATGTAGGTGAGAGAGTGAGTGCTTGAGCGAGCCCCTCACTCGGTTATCCTGAGATGATTGTTGATCATGTTGTGAATGGCACATGATGTGGTTGGAAGTGCTCTTCTCTCTTTCTCATCCTATGTAACAGATCTACAAGGAAACCAAGTGAAACCTAGTGATTACAAACCAAGAGTGAAATATTTTGGTTTTCCAGTGTTTTTTTCGGTGCAAGTGTCTTGAAGATCCCTCCCCATTTTTCGTAAGGCATTTTTTGTTTTGTTTTTGTGCGTTTATTTGAAGTGACGTCTCTAAATTAATTTGTCAAATTTTACTAGAGGATGATCCGTTATTTTGGGAATGTCACAAGAAGGACAGAAGAAAATGGTCCAATCATGCTGGAAATAATGCAAGACAAGATTGGCGTGAACTTTTTGACTTGAGGAAAATTACGCAAAACGAACCATTTCGACATTTCATTCCACTCATGTGCTCGTTTAAAAGTACACAGATAGGGGGAATCGATTCTCAAAATCACGTGTTGAGCAAAAAGGGAAGATTGAGCAAACCCTCTTTTTGATGAATCCCAAATTTCAATTGATTGCATTGACAATTGCCAATTGCAATGACTTTTCAAGATATTGCAACTCGTTAGGCCTAAAAGAAGGTCATTAAAGGCAGTGATGGTCAAAACAGAAAAGTTTTTGTACTACTTTCATTAACAAATTATGCTTGCAAATATGTCTTAATTACTGCTTTTTATTGATTGTTTTTCGATTTCAGCGTGAAGCCAAAGTATACGATCAAATTTAAACATTTAACATAACATAGATACATGTTTTGAAAGAAAAATAAGTTGCATTGCTTTTTTTCCACAAAGGCAGATGCGCTGTGAAAGGTATATGAACTTTCAATGAAAATTTTAACACTCGTTATTGCTAAAAAACATCCAAAAACTCATTGTCGAGCAATTACATGACTCTTAGTTCTTAAGCTATTTGTACCAAAAAGTAGATTAATCTACTTTTTTGTCATAAATCGTAGTTAAAGGTTATTTTTAGTGAGAGTGTTGTTGCTTTAAAGGGTCTGGCAGTTAAAAAGAGCCCCTCACACAATAAAGAATTTGCTTGGAAGGGAATAAATCCTAAAATATCGCATAAAACTCTTATGATGATTACATGTTAACATTCAGGTAAAATCATATTTTGTGTATTGTACGTATTTGTTTAACAAATGTTAAGTGAATATAAAGAATTTAGCCTTGTGAGAAAATTTACTACCTTTTCATCTTCGTCGTTGGCTTGAGATACTTGATTTGCCTTTTGACTGATGCCTAAAGTTCGTGACAATGGCACATTTTTAATCTTAATTGATTTAAATCAATCAAAACTTCAATTGATTTTGATCAAAAAGCACATGTAATTAGTAATGACTTTTGCCTAAATTATACACACTTCAGTTTTAGAAGAAATTATATAGGCAAGAGACAGTATGAAATTGCTAAAATATTTTAACAACATATCCAAAAAAAATAGTTTTTTTCAACACTTAAACTTTTATTATTACAATTCAATACAAATTTATTTCAAATTTTGTCAAATCTACGTCTTGAAATTAGGGTACACTTTTTGGAGGCCACACTGTATATCTTGAACCAACCAAAGCTTTTTCGGTCCACTACTAAATAAATTTAGACGTACCATTTCAGTAATGACGAATGAATGTCCTGAAAGCAAACTCAAATGTTGTCAGTTAGTTTTCTTTGTCATGGGGGGGAAATCAAAAGTGATGAATGCCATGTGGTTTCTACAGTATTTGTATAGAAGCCAATTGGCCTATTTCATCGTCCACTCAAGCCTCATTCTGAACCTTCAAAGCTCTTGAATCCATTCCAACGGGAACGAGTTTTTTTTGTGTGAAGCAACATCAGCATATTCGTTCACTTTAGAGCCCGGAAAATCGAAAGTGACTAAACCGTAAAGTCAAGATCAGACTCGTGTTGTTCAAGTATTTGACGACCACTTTAAGGTAGGGTGATAAGCACCATTGACTAACCACACTCAACTCAGGTCCATTTGTTCAATGACTAGTCCGCAACTTTCCCAACAATTCAAGTGATTTTAGAGGGGACTATGTTGCTAAAAGAAAGGCGGCCAACATGTTTAAATCGCATTATTTTAGCCATGTCCATGACTTGGCATGAAAACGGGATTTGACCACGTGCTAAGGAATGCCATTTCATTGGGTCAAGAGCATTGCTATTTGGCATTTCGAACTCACTGATAGTCGTATATACACAATGAATGCATTCAAAGGTCAGCATTAAAGTGATGGTTTGACCAAAGAGTTGCATTGACCAATCTTTTCTTGGTCACTCATGGGGGCATTTATTTCACAGGTGGTTGGCAATCCTGAAATCCGTAAGTCATTGAAGAACCGTTTATGAAGAGAGGCGATTAAACGATGTAGCATTAAATCCAAAGATAACTTGAACTTTGAAACTAGAAAAGGAATGATTTTCAAATGTCCTCATTTGTATTTAAGCCAAACGATTTGAGTTAAAGTGCATTTACAGCACCAATTATTTCATGAAAACGATTAATCAAATCATATCAAGGTCTATGAAGGGGGGTAACTATTCTAAATTAGTTTCAAGATAAACGTATAGTGACTCATGTAAATCATCACATATAAATACAAGCCAAATCTTTCGTAACACTTTTTAAAACTATTTCAAGTTCCATACTCTGTAACTAACGGAAGAGGACAATTTTCATTTTAATCAATAACTCTTGAATTGACCAATACCCATCTATGATCGTGCATCAGTTGTTTCATTTCTCGAGCTCTTATTGCAAAACACGCTATTATCCCTGCATCCGGAGAGCAAGTACCACCCTCGATTTCTTGAACTTTAACAAGAACAATTGAGCAAAAAAGTGCACAAACACACTCCTCTTTTTTTCTATGTTTTAGATGGGCTTCCAATGCATTTAGAAAGTGAGGATGTGATTGATCTGAAACGCGTTCAGCATTATTGTCCTGCGTCAAAAAAAAGCAAGGCAACAACACACCAACAACAATTGCCAAACCATTCAAGCATCTTCCATATGGAGACCAAACACAAAGTGAAATCGTCACCATCAACGAAACCGTTGCTTGATCGACAAATTCTTCCTGAATGAACTCATGAATAGTGTCCTCGAGAATGAGATCAATGCACGGCGTGATTGCTCTGGAAGCCACATTAGTGAGCGGTTCGGCTATGGGAAAATGCTGCTAGCAGTTCTCCTTAGGAGAAAATCTCAGGACTCAATTGCCTCAGTAGCCAATGGCCAAAACGACGACCATCACCACAATCACAGCATCGACAACCAGAGACAAGATGGTGTGACTAGTGAGAGTGATGATCTAAAGTCAAGACAAGACAGTTTCTGTCTAACCAGAATTATTTTCGGACTAGTCGTGATGGTCCTGTTACTCGTGAGTTGTACCACAATATCACCGTTGTACTCTTCAGATGATAGATTGATGCTTCTTGAATAGGAATATGATGCTATTATTAGATGGAGAGGTCAATTTTCAATTTAAGTATATGTTTTTTAGTGTAAGCATAGAGATGGATAGAGAGAAAATTACCTCTGACCAGAACTGTATGCCGGTTCTTCATTGCGGCTTTCTTTATGGCTGTATACATTTACATTGCAGTTTATTTTGCTTTGGCAAATCGGTATTTTTTTTTTTTTTTAAATTTTACATGGTTGAAATTTGGCACACATTTTTGAAGAATGACTTACGCAATTATGTATAAATTTTTTACCACATTTTTTTGAGCAATGTGTGCAAAGAAATGTATAAGGCTAGTTTTCATTAAGAATCATTCATTGAATGATTAAACACTTAAGATTTATAATGGATACTGTTTCAGAAATGCTGCTTTCGCTTACAAGTAGAACTAGAGCACTATAATAAAAGTGTGTGGTCATAAAGTACGCTATCTAGCGGATTTCATGCAACAGCTCACGCTTCCCATGATACACATGTATTTGAAGGTAGGAACGTTCATAAATCAGTTTTGGACAAGTATAAGTGCCTCAAATGTTGATTGGGGAGTGCTAATGGACCTGTAATGGTTTTTGGTTGAATTGATAACAAACTTCCTTCAAGATTGGCATGAAAAGCTTGACAATTGAAGAAGAATTGAAGATATAATCAGTGCCACAATTCATCTTAAAACAATTTCAGTGCCGTTAGGAGCCCCTCCATCAACACTTGACGTGGTTTAATTTGTCGAAAACTGGTGCATGGCCATTGCTAACTTCAAATATATGTGTTTGATGGCAAGTTCGAGGTGTTGCCGTATGAAATCCACTAGATGGCGCACTTTATGACTGTACTCTTTCTTATAGTGTTCTCAGTAAGACAGAATTTCAACTTTCCTTTTCATCTATTGTATGGGAGCAGCGCCCTCTGTCTTTTCTTGGACAAACGAGCAGTCGCCTCAAAGCCTTCCTACACATCAATGTAAATGGTTGTCCGTTTACGCCCACAATTATGGTACAATAGGACATGTATAAGGTTGCTTCAAGTGAGCGTTTTAAATCATTCCGCGGGCGGCAAAACAGGGCCGTTGGCTGTGCTGAGCTGCTCAGCCCATTTTGGCGAATCCAAGTTTTTCCCATTTTAACGTGCATTTGATGATTCTAGGTCCCTGGAAACGATCTTAATTTTACGTTTTGATCCCTCTGCTTTCACTTGGTTGAAAATATGCCCAATTTGTTTGCTTGAAAATGATACAGAAAAGATTAGATCTTAACAGAAAGAAGCGTTAAAAAATATTGCATTTCTCTATATGTTAAGTATTTTGAAATATTGAATGATTCTTTGGAACCCACTGAATAAATCCGCATCTTAATATTAGTGTTTGGATCAATGTTAAGTCCTATTTTTGCAATAGCACAAGACCTGCTTACTTGCTTTTAAATCAATCACCCTAATATTATTTTTTGCATATTATTGACCCAATTCCAGCCAAGGTATCCTTAAGTGAAATACCGATCGTTTCCAAGGACCTAGAATCATCAAATGCTCGTCAAAATGGGAAAAACTTGGATTCGCCAAAATGGGCTGAGCAGCTCAGCACAGCCAACGGCCTTGTTTTGCCGCCCGCGGAATGATTTAAAACGCTCACTTGGAGCAACCTTGTGCATGTCTAATTGCTTTTGGACGATAAGAAAATTCGAGACCATTGCTTGTATTCCCCAAAGAAACTGCCGTTCTTAAAAAGCCTAAAATATTTAACGAGGATCACTTAATGCAACAATCGCTGTTAATTTGGTATGATTTCAAATTTATTTTAAAAAATTGACAAAAACATGTTTCATTGTCAATGCATAATTGTTGAACTGAATCTAAGTAGTATGAACAGTGCTATGTACACTACAGAACAAAACGATTTTACAAATCATGAAATCGTACAACAGCAAGTTAAATTTTCTTATGGCTTGATGTTTACTCATCTTTTCCATCTAAAAGTAACACCGTAATAAGGTACAAACGAGACATCAAGCCTTTTTCGGTCTAACTGTCCTTATTTTCCTGGTTACCAGAACATATTCGCCTTTTTTCTAACGCGATTACGAGTTTCTAATGATGCACTTTGAAATTGCAATGACAAGCCATAAACCATGGCGATTTCAAGCGTTCTGCTGAAACAAAGCACGCACAAAAAGGGTAGAAAACCATAATACCATAACTAGCGCGTCAGTCATGCTTTCATGTCCACTTTGCAGATCATTTCCACAGCTTGTGCTGTGTCCTATATCCAGGCATCGGATGCGCCGTTGCCGCCAACCTCATCTCTAGTATCTCAAAGTGCCAAAACCTATCATTCAGTATTTACGGACCAGAATTTTTTCCACAATGACACCACCATGGATTTTAGTCAAGGTGTCACCAATGATCAAGAGGAAAGTGAAGCCATCAGTGCAAACCCAAATGAGAGTGCGATATTTGGAGAGAAATCATGGTACGACGATCTTGCGGTCAAGCATGAGAAGGATCTGGATGGAAGTGCGTCAGACATTGTCACAGATAAAAGTTTGGAAAAGAGAATGCTCAACTTATCTGACAATGTGCCGTCTGCATCCAATCATTCCGTGACGGAAGCCCTTCCTGATCCTTCAGCTAGGATAGGTAGCTATGTAGCTTATATTCCCATTCCATTTGGGGATGATATTAGTGATGAAGACTCCAGTGATGATGATGAGTATGAATATGAAGACTATGAGGATGAGGACGAGTACGAGGATTACGATGAATATGAGGAGGATAAGCCAAATAGATTGGACAAACACGACCAAAAGTATCGGAGACACCCCTCTGGATCTCACTCATCGAGTCGGGAGAGCAAACGGAAATCCAGACCGCGAAGTAGACGAAGGAAAACTTCATCCAGCAAGCGAGACCAAGAGGATCATCATAAGAAGATGCCTTTCTTGGTACCATTGATGATGATGCCGGATCAAGGGGTAAGTTGATTCAGAAGAAAAGTTTTCGTGTCTAGTGAATTGTGTTTATTGTTCAAGATGAGGGGAGGCAAACAATGTGACACTTCAGCGTCTTATTTACGATTGTTAAGGACAGGCAAGAAGTGCACAGAAATATTTTTAGTAATACAAACTAGTTTTTCTGCCTTTTTGCACTTTCCGCCTTTATTTCCCCCCTTTTATTCAGGAATTTGGCTTAAAATCGTTCAAAATATGTTATTTATTTTTGATAAAGTGAACTAGTGGAATTTTTTTATCAGATTTGAGCGGTAGATATTATAACAAGAAGGGCATAAATCTTAATTAAAATTGGCCGTCTCATATTTTGAGAAGACTATGGACAATGCTCCGGAGGTTCGAGTGACCTCTTAAAATGTTTTTGCGCATGGATGAAACAAAAAGGGCTTGTTTGGCAACGTTAGGTGTCTAGTCAGAATTTGAGATGTTTTGACCTAGGTTGGATTTTTTGATGGGAACAAAAAAAGAAGACTTTGGCCCAAACGACAATTTCCACCTGTGCTTGAAAGCTCAAGCAGATTCACCCCATTTCAGGTTTGCCAGTAAGATTTCAACTTGTTGGACACCATGTAAGAACTAATGGGGTTTACACATAAGTTTGACTAAGCATTCTTTATATAGCCTCTTATAAGGCTAATGTCCTGACAAATCCAGCAAAAATTGCCAAAGTCTGAAGTAGTCAGGATAACAGTTATTGGTTACTCATTTACAGATCAGTCAAAAAGGATTGCTTATAGCTTGGCAACCCTGCTACCAACTAAAGGTCCTCTGAGCTTTGTGCCTTGAAACTGATTTGTGCTTGGTTTGGCTTGAGGTAGCTGAAATGGAAACAGGCCCAACTTGAAAATTTGAAGTGCTTGATAGCTTGTGAATTCCCATCAGTAATTGGATTACACATTTGAACACTTTTGGTTAGGATGTCGGAAAAATGCGCACTTTTTGTGCTCGTTCTTGAATGAGAAAATTCTCTAAAAGATCACTGTTTTATACGAGAACAAGTGTAAGTGATGTTAGAAAACAAATTTGCATCGTCCAACTTCAAAACCATCAAGACAGCTAACATAATGCCCTGTTTTACACCTGTTTCTGTTCAATAGCATTGTCTTTTTAATTTTATTGTAATTTTATAATCAAAACCATGAATTGTGCATATTCTTGCAAAACACAGAGCCAATATGACCAACCTTGCAATCCCATCTACTTCATAGCATCCAAGTTACAAGGGCGGTCCGAAAGAGTTTTCAGCCGAAATTACACTTGAAATTTCGATTATGCTCAAACCTATTCAAGATACTTTGAAAAAGTATCTAGATAAGATAGTATTTTCCGCAAAGTATCTAGATAAAGATAGTTTAAGATACTTTCCCGAAAAAAGTATCTAGATAAAGATACTTTAAGATATTTTCCCGAAAAAAGTATCTAGATAAAGATACTTTAAGATACTTTCCCAAAAAACTATCTAGATAAGATACTTCTAGATACTTTTCTTCATTATACATAATGTCAAATTATTTGTGCATTATGCACATTGAAAGTGGATGCATTATACATGTTAAGACTTGAGAGTGGATGCATTATGCACCCTTCCTCAAAGTGGATAATGAATGCATCCTCAGATTCCTCACTCAATGTGCATAATGTGTTCACTCTCAATGTACATAATGCACAAGTAATTTGACATTATGCATTATGAAGAAAAGTATCTAGAAGTATCTTATCTATGGGAAAATGCATAATGCATACAAAACAATGCATAATGGATGCTTTAACACAAAAGATTGAGAGAACACATTATCTAGATAAAGATAGTTCATGATAGTTTTCCAAAAAAGTATCTAGATAAAGATATTTCAAGATAGTTTTCCGAAAAAAGTATCTAGATAAAGATACTTTAAGATACTTTCCCGAAAAAAGTATCTAGATAAAGATACTTTAAGATACTTTCCCGAAAAAAGTATTTAGATAAAGATAGTTTAAGATAGTTTCCCGAAAAAAGTATCTAGATAAAGATAGTTTAAGATAGTTTCCCGAAAAAAGTATCTAGATAAAGATAGTTTAAGATACTTTCCCGAAAAAAGTATCTAGATAAAGATACTTTAAGATACTTTCCCGAAAAAAGTATCTAGATAAAGATAAAAGATAAACTATCTTTTATCTTTATCTTTTATCTAGATAAGATAATTGAACAGGTCTGATTATGCCTACCAAAACCGAAAGGAGACATGCACTAAAAACGAGTTGTTGAGGATGGTTTTGCTCCCCAGGAGCCCCAAGCTTCTCAAGAAGCGTTTAAGGGGCCTTGGCTTAAAAAAGTTAAAGAACTCCTGACCTATTCCTTTGTGCATGAGAAATTTTGTTTTTTTTTCGATATTATGGAGTTTATTTGCGGTTTCCACGTTTCTCTGCATTTTATTTTATGACTTTGGGCTATTTTTGTGCAACATTTGGCAACAAAAAGCACATAGTTATTTGCACTTTTTGTCCGTCTCTAGTCATTGTACAGGAGAAAATTTATAGTTTGGATGATTGAGAGAATAACTTATCCCAACATTGACAAAAGGGTTAAGTAAGAGTTCCAATTCTCTTCTCACTCTTTGTAGCTTTTGTTTCAATTGACAAAACCAAGATTGAAACAGGCATCTTAGTCTTAAGTCTGGCCCAAAGCTCATTTGAAAAGAAAAACTACGTGAAGAGGCTGTCGCTTAAAGCTCCGCAAAACAAAAATATGGCTTATGGGTTTGTCTTGCTCTGAAGCACTTTGCTGTAGTGATGGACCGAAAGCGCTTTCGGCCGAAATTTCGGTTTCGGTTTCGGTTATGCCTACCGAAACCGAAAGCAGACAAGCACTATGTAAAATGGAGTTCGACAACAAAATCAAGAAAAAATGGTCCAAAAACCTCTGAAATTTAAGTTTTCCGATTTTTCAAAATTTGCGACTACCCAACATCGAACACATGAGCATTCTAATTTTTAAGGCAGATATTGCATTTGAACAATTTTGTAATCAGCTGCTTTCGGTTTCGGTTTCGGTTAAGCCCTCTTTCGGCCGAAACTTTCGGTTTCGGATATGAGCCCTTTCGGTCCATGACTACTTTGCTGTCAATTACTTCTTTTCGGCAGCTGTTTGTATTGGCTTGTCATTATTTTGCCATTGAACACGCCCAATGCAAACCAATTGCATTATTGAAAATGTTGAATTGAAATGTTCCCAACAAAACTGATACTTCGTTGGTTAATAAATCATAGTAAAACCTCCACAACTCCCAGGAAAAATTGCTCTTCAGTTATTGCATTTTTAGTCTTATATTCTCATTTGTTCTTAACAAGAAGAGGCAACATCATTAGGGGAGAAACTTGTTGGCTTGAGGTTTGATGCAGTTCTAAAAGGATCGAGGAAACAGTTATTTTTGATTCATTGAAGTGACCCTCGGTACGGATGTTTTTGCAATGCATAGGTCTCAGTGGTCTTAAACCAAACTGTACACTAACTATCTTCAAAAGCTTGATATGACAACCCTGAAATGTCGACACTTTTGCCTCCATTTATCGAAACTGTGGATGAGACTATGAAAAACTGAATGAGAGTTGGGTTAAACATTTTTAACCTGATATTTTGCAGCACAAAAATTCAAAAGAAGAATATGGGCATAATGATGGTGGTGAGTATGTGGAAGAGGAGGAACTGGAGTTTCTTGACCCAGATGACATAATTGAGACATTCAAAGACTTCACGGACGACGACGATGATGACGATACACTGAACTACGCGGGAGAAAACCGCTTAAGGCAGGATCAATTCGCAAAAAGGTATGGTGGGCGGCGGCGGTATTTTGTAAACAATATGTTGAATCGATTCCGAGTCCGACCATTCTTCAATAGGTACATGAAGAACCGACGAAAACCTTATCGACGCAATCAATCTTACAGAGGAGGAAATCGTGGTCAGGGAGGATGGGGAGGAAGAGTAGGTGGGGGTGGATATAACGATTATAACAATGAGTACCACAATGACTACGACTCTGATTACAACCCGGGGTATTGGGACGATGGCCCCAGTTATTCAGGACCAAGAGATCACGGGGACGATTATGACGGAGGATCCCTGGGATCTGGACCCCGTGACTATTCACCTCCAAGAAGAAACACTGGTGTCCGTAGGCCTCAATTCCAAGAATCTGGTCCCAGAGGGTATAACCGGGGCAATCGACTTAATAGACCTAATACCAGTTACAGAGGAGGGAATACAGGATATGGTCCTCCAAGACCAGGCAATGGTCCACCCAATTTGGGACCTGTCGATAGAAGAGATGGTCCTCCAGGATATTCACCACCACCGCCAAATCCATTCCTACATCAAATGCCGGGACCACCATACCCATTCCCTCCACCAAGGGCGCCTAATAAACCATTGGACAACACGCGAATTCACCCATCTAAATTGGACCCAGTGTATCAGAATCCTGATGATCCTGGACCACCAAAAGAGGAAAGTTCTGCTAAGAACTTGGACGAGGATGGTCCACGAAAGAAAAAACGAAGAAACGAAGATCCGTCCGGAAATGGAGCTACTGTCATTGTGGTCCACCAAGAAAATCCCTACCCGGTGAATATCATACAAAACCCAGTACAAGGAGTGCAACAGCCAAATCCTCAAGTGATTTCTCACCACTTTTCCCCAAACATAGAAACCCAGCATTCCATTCCAGACTCTATCACAAATATTCTGAACCGAACACTGAATTCTCTAGATCATCAAAATATTTATAATGACCTTGGACCCGACGTACTTTTAGACGGGATTCTTCCTCCAGAACCTCCATCACGACCACCTGCTCCCCCTTTAGATGTTAGCCTGCTCAACAAAGGTCTTTTAAGGGAAAATGTGTTTTCAAAGCGCATGGGGAGTCTAGGCGAGTTTGAGTCCATGAATGTCATGTCACGTGTCCCACCTCCTCCAAATTTTCTGGCTAATCGTCAAAAGAATAGGCGGAATTGGCAAAGATTACCTCGGATACCGGGTCCTAATAGGAACCCCATGATTCAACGACGAAGACCCCTTCCTCCATTACGTTTGGATGATTTCACAACAAAGAGACATAGGCGACCAGTTCCTACCTCACCAAATCATCGTGGAGGGAACAACCGTGGACAGTCCCAACGTCGAGGGCCTTACAATGATAATCATGACGAAAAATATGACATTGAGTTGCATGAGGAATTTGAAGGGGACTTTCATGGTGACTTCAATGACGATAACGATGATTACGATCGGTATAATCCAAACCGTGGTCCGTCAATTAGTGATCGGCGGTATCAGGATGTTGGAGAGAGCTTGTCAGATGATCCCTACTCAATCACTCGTCCTTACCAGGATGTTCAAAGTGTCATTGATGAGGAGTTCCAGAACAACTTTCAAGGCTTTCCCAAACGAGTTAGTTCCTCTGAAGAAACTTACCCGCCAAATATTTTTGGTCGACCTGCTTCTCCTTCCCCTGAAGACGAATATCCAAACACGGTTTACATCCATCCACCTACCACAAGAAGCCCTATTTTACGACCTCCTCCCCTTCATCCTGGGGTAGATATACCTGGTGTATCCCATCCACGGGATTCAGGAAACATTCAGGATATCATTAGTCATGTGGACGAAATCAATGAAAGAATTGACTATGGGCACAGGAACAAAAACCATGCTGGAATCGAACTTCACGAGGATTATGTTGAAGAGGACCATGACGAAGATACTGATGAAAAACCGGGTTATAGTGGTTACAGGCCTCCCATTGGATACAAAGGACCGACTCATCCACCAAGCAAGGTGTATCATTATCCTTCCTATCCTGGTACAAACCAATATCATCCTGAGCCTCCTTCAGGGAATATTGTGGAGCACAGTCATGGTTCTTACCCAAACAATTATCATCATTCAGCATCACATGGCACTTCAGAACACGATGATGAGGACACTGATGATCACCACAGCCATGAATATACACATGATGATCGCCCCAAACTACCCCAAGTGTTTACAGAAGTGAGCCCAATCAAATTTGACAAACATTTCAATAAATTCAGACCCACGGAAGACCACAACACACATGACTATGAACATACCAATGAAGACCATGATCACGACAACGATAACAACGACTACTATCATCCAGACTTTCCCAAAAACCCAGTTTTCCGTCCTCCACAATCCACCGTCATTCCCCCCGTTTTCGAGAACAACGTCCGGCCGGAAACGTTTTCTAGTCCTCCCGGACCAGATATCTATGATGGGAATAATGTGCTGTATCCACCGGAAACAAGTGGTGAAGTGATTGAGCATTTTGAGTACCAACCGGCATATCGTCCAGTTTCTCGACCAACTCCTCCACCCAAACCCGTTCCTCCACCAGTCCATTACCGACCCCCAAGTAATTTCGATACAATCAGCCAGGGGATCTTTAACAAAATCAATAACTTGTCCAACCGCATCCCAAGTGGACCACCCGGCGTCCACAAGGTAATCCAAACAAAGCCATTCAAAAAGAAGCCCGTTAACGGCATAATTAACCCTAGTGATTACACCTTTTTTGCCCAGCCTCCGCAAGTTCTGACGGATACTTATTCACATAACGCCAAACCTGAAGTGAATATGTTCCCAGTGCCCCCTGAAAGTATTCAGCATGGTCCCCATACAGACAACACTAAATACCATAACCATAATAACCATAACCCCACTTACCATAAACCTGCGAAGCGACCACACAACTTACCCACTCAGAAACCCACAGTGGTCTACCATAACCAGCATAACGATATTTACTTACCCTCTGAGCATGATGACAAGTATAACAACGCTAACGTCTACAGTCATAGTCACAAACCTTCCTTTGATGTGCATAACCATAAGCCTGAGACCACTGAGATTTACACCCCCAATAACCCGCATGGTCCAAATACTTATATTGAGTACACCAGTATCCCTGGAACCAATCACGGCTATCAGAACTCCAATCATCATGAGACCTTGGGACATAGACCTGCAGTTCCTCTGGATTACGACCCAACTCGGCCCGATGGTCCGGATTACTCCACAGGAACGGGATATCTTGAGGACAAAATATTTGATTCCGCACCATCCCCACCAAAGGGTGGTCCCATGAGCATTGGATTGGATGTTTATCCAATGGATGGCAACTCCAAACAAGGTTACCCGCGGGGTTCATCCCATGATAACAAACATGAGGTACTACTCCATCTGAACCTGTTCTCCAAGAAACCATTAGACGACAGCAATTCTGTGTCCATTGGACCCTTTTCATACAACTTTGAAAGGTTGGTATGACTTCTAGTAACTTGACCTGTACAACGATTTTTAATACCTTTGATTTTTTCTTCAGAGACAATGATAACCGAAGGATACAAAATGACAGAATGTACCATAGCATCGATCAAGCACCGATTATAGAGGACTCTCCGGTCGCTAATGTACGACGGAAGCATCTTATGGAGGTGATGAAGCAATATGGGAAGACGGTTCTGAACGAAGAGGAAACTGAAGACGATTCCAGCCATCCCTTGTTTGGGCATATCAACCCGGTTAACCTGCTCAAAGTGTTTGTTGATCGGAGTAAACAAAGAATGCAAGGTATAGGGTGACCAGAAGTCGTTTTTGTTCGTTCATTTCTCATACATTCTGTTTTCAATTGTACTCGGAAAGATGAGGCTTTTCGAAGTCAATTCCAGTTATGATATGCTTCTAGTTTCACAGCATCAACTTTAGTTTTATAAAATCTTTGTTCAAAATTTGATTTCTCTATTCAAAACAAACTTCCTATGCTGTCTTATATTACGGGGGATTTTTCTGTTTTATTAGTCGAATACATTATTTTTTTTAAATATCATGTTTTTGTATGAAAATGGGACCGTTTAAACAAGGAAAAAGTAATTGTAGGAACCTTCAACAAAAATCTATTCAAATTCACAAATTTTTAAAATTGCCAAGAAGCACCTTTTAAAGTACTACGAAAGTTTTGGTAAACGCCTATTCGAAAAGATTTGAAAAAGAAATGGACTTAAAATCAAATGTGAAAAGCATTTTTAGAAAGACGTATCTCAATGAAATTGACGAGATCAAAGTTATAAATTCGATGTTTAAATGTTAAACAAATCTTATATTTTTAGGAAAATAGTTAGGGTTTGTCTAGTCATTTGGTACTCATTTACATACTTATACTTGACAATATTCCTCAGGTTTTTTCAACAGCTCTTTGTAATTAAAACGGGATATACGTATATCGGTGTTGCCCGTCACAATTCAGTCTAAAAAACAATGACAAAACCGTTGCACTATTTCTTTTAGGATATCATCATACATCGCCCAGTAATACAAATATGGTCATCTCTCAGAAAAATCAACCACAACCTCCCAATCTTCAAAACAAAGAGACCATTCAACTTTTAACCAAAGGGAAACCATGGTACGGGGACCCTGCCGATTCGGATTCAAAACCTGAGCCCTCTTACGACGACTTCACGGAATCTGTCCTTCACGTGGATGATGTCAAAGCGCAAGAGCTCACCACGCCCAAAAGTGTGCCTGCCCCGCCCACTGACACCCGGAGACGACAAACCCGACTTGAACCCGACCCTCCCAAAACGATCGACAATGGGATACCAATAATTAAGAGGGACAATCTGACCAAAATCGAAGGAGGTGATAAGGACTATGAGTACTATTATTATTACTACTATGATTACGTTGATCCAGACGATGAAGAGCTGTCCAATAGTTTGGAGAGTCTTCCAAATCCCTCTTATCAGAAACTGGTTTCGAATGGAACCGTGGAAAGTGATGTGACTTCGACGCCAAAGACAGTGATGAAAAGACAGAAAGTGCGCCGTGCCAAAAAAGGACCTCCCAAGAAAAAGCTCAAGGAAACAGATCAAGGAGCACGGAAATCAGAGGCTCAGACAGAACATTGAGTTGTGATTCCATGTTAGCCATACATTTTTTTAAACCAATAAAGGCATCGATAAATTAGCCCAAAATATGAACTTGATTCAGTTGGAAGGTAGATTTCGAAAACATGACACGCCGCAGACAACTTGAAAATACGTGTAAAAATCATGATGACTTGGCTTTCCCCACATTTATCAACAAAAAATCATACAAAATATTCTCCTTGAAATGGGAATACATTTATTTGATAAAATATTTTCGACCGTATTTCTTTAACACAACCATCAAAATTAACATCGAAATACCTAAAATCATTTTCAACCAAAAAAAAAAAAACGCTTGACGTTTTCAAGGCAGTCCTTCAAAATGCTCTGAATTGAAAAAAAGAAACAATTTCATGACGTCTAATTCTTGGGTTTATCAATGGCCATGTCTTTTATTTTGGCAAGAGACAAAATTAGGAAGCCACATCATATAAACTTGAGCAAAATTCCAGTCGCACCGAAAAGGAGCTTCCACCCAGAATTATAATCGTTTCTAAAAAAAAAACTATTTCAGGCACCAATAATGATGGAAACGCTGAACTAATCAGGCAGAAAGAAGAATTACAACGATTTTTTTTATTGGAAGAAAGGTCAGGTCAAAACATTTCTCAATTGTAGATCTTTGATATTTTCCCAGCTGTGCAATGTTTTGACACTTGATCATTATGCTTCGTGGATTGAATTATCATCTACAAAACCCAATATTCTCCAAGAATTAGATGAATTATTAGGTTTGCATCGAATTGCCAAAAGAAATAATGATTTTTTTGGATCCACAATGCAATATGGAACAACTTCACTTTTATTGTATGACTTAAGTTTAGGTCCAGGGAAAAACATACACCTAACAACTAATTAATTACAATATTTATTAAATAACTACTTGCTCCATATGTAGAGACCATGTTGTTACTTGTTGAACTTAAATTAAATAATAATAATAAAAATTTATCATCAACTGAGTTATTTGACTTGGAATGGTCCGTTATTACCTCAAAAAGCCGAAAAACGGTACACCAAAACGTCTTTGTGCATCATATAATTGTTTTTACATTACTGAAAATTGAAGGAGAGAACAGAGAATACATAACAAATATTGGATTATGACTGGCGTGAAGGGTTGTGGGCCGAGCCTTGTGGTACTGCAATAATGGAGTCCTTCAAGGCGACCCTTGCTCACCCCTCCTATTCAACCTCTTTGTACGTGACAAACTACCAATCTTTCACACCAAGGAATCACTCTTGGACCCAAGAATATCAAGTGCTTAATGTGCGCTGATGATTTATGTCTCGTTGGGAGCATTAAGCCCGACCTTCAACATGCTCTAGACGACCTCGTGAAATATTGCAGCGTCAATGACCTCGAGGTGAACGTTCCTAAGTCAAAGGTTCTAGTGTTCCACAAAGGAAGGCTACCGGACTGCAAATTAATCTATAAAGGAGAATTCATTGAACGTGTCAACCAATTTTGCTACTTAGGAGTAACATTCACGTCACAACTCGTCGCCTTCACTCATATTCGACATATTAACATAATAGCAAGAGCCAGGCTAGGGTGTCTGTTTCCATCTTTAAATATTCGTCACAGCTCCCCTTTGATCTGGCCAAGGAGATTTTTCAAACTTACATCCTACCACTCTATGAATACGGCTTACCGATCTGGATCTCTTGCTCAATGTCAAGAAACGGATGGGACGCAACCAACGCAACCTTTACCAAATTTCTAAAGCGATATATTGGAATTCACTTCTCCTCAAACAATGCTATTCTTCATTTCCTTACATCGACCACATCTCTAGAGACTTGGTTGCGTCAAATACAGTATCTTGTGCAACGTCTGTTGACGGTGAAGGTTGGATCAGCCTTAGCTAGAATCCGGCTTACCCTCTTTGACAAGATTTCAGAGCCGACCCCTCTCATTTTTATCCCCGTAATCCCTACCTACTTTTGGAGCGGTAAAGTTCTTTTAAAAATCCCAATCAACCCCGAATTCAGGAGACGAAACTTCAAAGAAGTTTTGGACACTGACCATCATTAGACATGCACACGAAAAGAAAACCATTTTAACACATCTACGAATTGTAATTGCATAATGGTTATATTTTCCATCCTTATCCCCTTCAATATTTCTATACCAATATTGAACCCCATTAATATACCAAGCATCGCTAGAAAAAAAATATGAAACAATAAAAAATATATACTAGGTCCACCCGTGATGAGAGGGGAACAAGCTCCCACTACTCATCCCCTTCAAAAGATAAATTTAAAATCGAAGTGGACACATGGTCCTCGTATCAGATATTAAGTCAAAATGACATAATGAAAGGAGTAAAACTAAAAAAAAGTGGGGTCCCAGGGGACGAATAAATATTTTTTTTGTCATGCAACTGTATGAAAAAATGGAAAGAACCCTGATGATCTCCACTCCAAATGTTTTTTGACATTTATGAGAAATCCTGAACAAGAGGTCGTTCGAACCAGGAGTGCTGCCATTTTTGACTCAGACGTTTATCCCTGTTAAAAAGGGCAAGTTGTTTAGAACTTTTTGAAAAGGCCTAAACAGGTACCAATTTGGCAACACTTTAACCAGTTCAATTTCAAGTTCCACTATGAACAAACCTACATCAAGTTTTGAGACTCTGCCTTTCATCAATTTATCCACATATTTCCGATGAGGAAATTGATGAAACCAATGCAAAACAGCTTGTTGCATTTCTGTTGCATTATACCCTTAAATAAATAAGAACAAGTTGGGCTCTAGAAAAAATGTAGTTGAAATGTAGTTCAAAATTCTGAAATCAGAATTCAGAATTCTAAACAACCGTTCAGCAGTTTCTTTGGTGAAAACATGAGTTAGTTGCACCTCTTGAGTTATCCCAACAACCAAGCAGTCATTCAAAACAAAGAACTTGGGATATCTGAGGAATCTGTTTGTCACCCTCTATGAGACTAAAATCCTAAAGGCTGGAATTGGAAGCCTTCATCCCCCCAAAAAATCATTTTAGCCTTCTAAATCTTATTTACATGGATAAATTAATGAAATTTTTGTCGTTTATCGCTGTTAAAAAGGGCAGTTGTATAGAACTTTTTGAAAAGATCTAAACAGGGACCAATTTGGCAACACTCGAACTAGTTCGATTTCAAGTTCCACCAATAGTTATAAATATTTCTGATGTGTTTCAGTTGGATTTTTGGCTGAGTTTTGCCTTCTAGGTTTTTGGGTCAAAATCTGACCACAAGAAAACTTTTCAACAGGCAATAGACCTACCATAAAAAATGGCAGCACTGCCAACTCGAAATCCGTAAGTGTAACTACTGGTAGAACTCGAAATTGAACTCGTTTGAGTGTTGCCAAATTACATAAAACAAGACCTGTGTAGGTCTTTTCAAAAAGTTCACTACAACAGTGAACCCTTTTTAACAGTGACAAACCTTCGAGTCAAAACTGTCAGCACTCCTGGTTCGCAACACATCACTAGGGCTGAATATTTTGGGTTAACTTTTTTGGACAAATTATGACATGATTAGGTTGTCTTAAATTATGTTTTAGGTTTTTTTAGGTTGAATAAATTACCCCTTTTTCAGGGGCATTTCAGACCAAATTTAGCCTTTTAATTTATTGCTCTACAGCAGTGTACTCTTTCAGGAGTAAAAGCACTTAAGCAGAGACAGAGGCAGTGAAATTTTTTTGGCAGTGGGGGAAAAAACGAGATAAAAAAATTGTCGACCAAAAAACGAGATCGGAAATTTTTGATCTAAAACGTCGAATATTTTTGACCTAAAACACGAGCTCGGAAATTTTTCGACATAAAAAAGAGATCGAAAATTTGTGCCCAACAACAAACAAGACAAAATGATTGCAAACGAGAAATTTTTTTGCTCAAATGTGGCAAAATGTGAAAGTATGTGACTTTAAAAATGACAATGAGCACCCATAATTGGCAGTATTTCAAACAACTGTTTTCAATGTCAGTCTGAAACCACCTGGCAAATCTGATTTGGCAAGTTGATGGGATGAAAATCATTGTGGCCCCCACTCCTCTTCTTTCTTCCTTTGTTCTTGTGATTTTTTTTGAAGACACTGGGGTAGGGAACCTTATTGGGAAAATGACTTTAGGATAAGAAAAAAGTGAATATTCGGTTGAAAACTTAGTTTTAGGTAAAAATTGCCAAAAAATCGAGAAAAAATTAACCTTACGTTGAAAACTTAGGATTAGGTAGAAATTGTCCAAAGTAGGCGTTTAAAGTTAAAACCTAGGTTTTTATGTAAAACCTAAAATATTCAGCCCTACACATCACTAATACATATGGATTTCGAGTTTGCAGTGCTGCCATATTTTATTGCAGATAAGGTCTTTTGCATGTTGAAAAATTTAGTTTTGGTCAGCTTTTTGACCCAAACTAAAAACCAAAATGGCAAAACTCTGCCAACAATCCAACTCGAAACACATCAGTAGTGCATACAATCACTGGCTGAGTGATAGGTAACAATCACTTGTAATTTTTAAATTGATGTTTTTTGGGGAAAGAAAAAAATGCCACAGAAAGTTGAAATTGGTATTTCACACAAACATTCATTGATTGGATTGAAAGCCATTTAATGGCAATTTTCCCGGTACAAAAGCTTTCAAGACATGCTGCATCAAGTCACACTGACGCAAGGTATAAATTGACCAATTAGAGTGAGGGACCCAAGGTACTTCTAATCCGGGGACACCTTCTAATTCAAACCTTTCCCATCTTTCCTTTCAGCCTGTACATTGTCCCTGTCCAGCTGGCAAGTGTGGAGCCCAAACCTTGAGGAAGGACGCTGAAATTATTGAGAAGATCCAAAGGCCAACCCCATATTTTCTGGCCCCCTTTTAGCTATTTCGAAATTACACCGTTCTCACTCTTTATCACATAAAACGCCATTTTCACCAGATAAAAAGAGTGCTTTTTGGCCTCCAAGAACCACATATTTTTCCGCCCCTAAATCATCACATATCTTTGGACCATTCACTCCATTCAATACATGCTTTAGCTAGCTAGAAGTTCTAATGCATATGTGACTTCACGATTTCGTATTAATGTGGCTGATTTGTGAAAACTCAATCACCATATTGAGCGTTTTTGTGACCAACTTTTGGTTCATGTAACTAATAGGAACAGGTGTGTGAGTTGTTCTCTGTGTGTTGTTATCCCACTCTAGGTGTCACAGCCCAACCAGTAGCTGTTTTATCAATGATTGAGAAGATACACACACAGTGTACAGATACAGATACCTTCTTTCGTTCACTGTCATGACTAAAGCAACTGTAGTATAAGATTATAACAGGCGTGAGGGATTGTGGGCCGAGCCTTGTGGTACTGCAATACAAGGTCAACCCATGATGAGAGGGGAGCAAGCTCCCACTTCTCATCCCCTTCTAAAAATAAGTTTAATATCGAAGAGGACACATGGTCCTCGTATCAGATATTAAGCTGATAAGAACAGATACTACACTTTGATCTTAGCCAATAGGCCGAGAAGCGATACCTCTTCCACCAATCTCCTCCCGCTCAATTTTGGTGACTTTTAGATCCTCGGCGAAAACAAGGAAAGTTCACTCAAGGACATAAAGAAGCTGTGGGAGGAAATATATTACACCACTGGAAAATCAGATTTTTTTCAATTGTTTTTGTGCCATCAGAGGGCCCTCAATTCATCCCATTTTCTAGGAAATTGTTAAACGATTTCCAACTTATTCTGTGGTTCCCAACGTTGACCCATTTCGAGCTAGCTCTTCATTCAGGTTGATTGACCGGCGTCCTAGCTCGCAGGCGTCTATATTGACGAATTGGTGAGCGGCTTGAAAGTTGTTGGCCAAGAATGGGCCCTTTCCAAAAATGAATAATCTATTCATTGCTATTTTTGAAATGTTGAAAAAAAGTTTTAGGATGCGCACACCATTGTCAAAACTATGTTTTACACGTTTGGAATTCTGGACATTGGCCGACCTTTTGCTGCCATTATTATTGGGATGTACAGGGACAATTGCATTTGAACCCAAAGTAATTGCAAGTCATTACATTTTGGCGCATGTACAGTAGTTGTGATTTTTCAGTTGCAAATTACACTTCCATTTTCACCTACCTCATGAACAAACCTACATCAAGTTTTGAGACTCTGCCTTTCATCAATTTGTCCACATATTTCCGATGGGGAAATTGATGAAACCAATGCAAAACAGCTTGTTGCATTTCTGTTGCAACAAACTTGTTGACCTTGTTGAGCCTCAGCTGCCGCGTCTCATCTGTCTGCGAGAAGAGAGTGAGCAATTTTGAAATTTCCCGCTAAGGTAACGGAGCGCAGACTGGCAGATGGGCAAAGTAGGGCTGGATTGTGAAGAAGCGTAATATAATTGCTATCATTTTGATCGTAAAATCCTCAGCATTTTGTCAAGTTATGTTGAGAGTGATTGTTTGATGACTTAGATATGTCTCTACCCCAGTCAATTCTGTTCTCATTTTGGCGAAAGGCCTTTCACAGGAGGGATTTATCACGTTTTTACTGAAGCACTCTCGCTTCTTCCAAGCTAAGACAGGCGGATTGAAGTTGGGGTGGTGGCTCCAGCGGTAAGAAAAGAAAACGCATGTGATTACAGTGTTCCATTAGGTACCAATGTCTAAACGCGCCCACATCCAAAATCCTCCAACAACGCATTTGAACAGAGAGCGATAGCCTTTTGGAACATGCTTCCCGAGATTATTCGCCTGGAAAAGTGTCCGCGCCTTTTCAAAAAAGGAATCAAAAACTTTGTGTCTACCCTCCCAATTTAAACTATGGTTGGACATTTATCAACCTATTGAAAAGTGTAAAGTAGCACTTAAGGAAAATATCCATACATGCAATTTCAATTACAATTACATCAAAGATCTGCTCGTGGGCGCAAAGCTTTTTGATTGTTAGTTTGTGGGCCCGTGAACCCACCCATGTCTGTTTGGTGGGGCCCCTGACAATATGTAATCAAATCTGGTGGGCTTTGACCCAAAAGTGGTTGCCGACCTCTGACCAAGATTGCAACACTGCCAAATGTTGAACTCAATTCACATCAGCAGTCTGAAGAAATATGCATGATGGTTTAAGACTTTCAATTCAATCTTCAGAGAGCCAATTTGTCTGAATATCCAAGGATTACACAATTTTTGGATCAAAAGGCTCTAACAAAGCCTATGACTATATGCAGTGCTTAGCTTGCAATATTTTTAAAGAGGACTATTATCATCACTATTTAGTATCTTACAGGATGGCGTCAGCACTACTTGAACATTTTGACGGCACTATTCCCGTCTGCCATCTGGTCACACTGTTTGTCTGCCTTGTTCAATTATTTCTCTGACACTTGTAAGATGATGTGTAATAGAGACTCAAATTATATGTTTACAAAATATCCTAAACCACAACGATCAAGAGTTTTCAAGGGCGTTCGATTAACAAACGCAAAACAGCTTACAAAATTTTGAGGTTCATCAGCCGTAAGCTGTGAACATCTTCTTGTTTTGATTTCCATAGAGTGACCGCACATCATGCAATGAAATCTGCCTCCCCTTTATCGTAGTTGAAGACGAGCTAGATGAAACAAGATTTTTCAAGAGCCGAAAACTCGAACCCTTATTTCTTGCAAGCTGCTTGAACAGTTTTTCTCTGCGTTTTGATACTGTCGCTTAATCAGCTAATGCAAAGTCAATCCACGAATACCGTAGACAACAGAATCCTTGGTTCAAAGGTGAGGAGATATGGGTTCAGTGAAAATATCAAATGTTGGGTTGGGAATAATGTAAGTGATCACTGATCAATTTTAAAGCTTAAAGGTAGAAATAAATGGTGCGGTATCGGATGGCACATTCTTAACCTTTGGTGTGACCCAAGGTAGTGTCTTAGGCTCCTCGCTTTTTCAATTTTAATTAACGATCTTCCTTAAGTGACTAACCTCCATATAACCATGTTTGCTGAGGATACCACCTCGCAGAATTTTGGAAATGACTTGATTCTTTTAGAACACGAATTTACTCAGGAATTAGTCAAACTAGATGAATATTTTTAACTAAAAAGCTTTCAATAAATCTAGACAAAACTAGCGCGATTTTGTTTAGTCCTCAAAAAGAAGTTGTTTATCTAAAAATTTAAATTAAAGGGATTTACTCTAACACAAGTCGGTTCAAATTGTGGAGAAAAAGTGTCAAGTTTCTAAGTTTAAGATTGGATGAACGTTTGAACTGGAAAAAAACATCTTCGAGAACTTTTTATGAAAATTTGCAAAATATTGTTTACACTTTTCTTGGCATGGTGATCAATCTGGTCAGATCTGAGAAATCAGAGATCATGAACAAGAAGATCAAAGCAATTGATGTTTTTCTCAAATCGTCCCTTGAACAGGAGCAATTGCGAAAAGAAACTAAGGTCGTGAACGACATAAGACTTGACTCAAAAGCGTTCTACACCTATGCCAATTCCAAACGCAAGGCCAAATCCCCCGTGGGTCCATTTCGAATAGCAAACGAGGAAATTTCCCACCCCACCAATCTGGCAAACATTCTTAGCAAGCAATTTGCATCTGTATTTTCTATCCCCATTCAATATGTTCCAAACGACCCCTGCCTGGACAATGATGGTTTTTATTCACTTCGAGATGTGAAAATTGAAGAGACGGAGGTCTTTGAAGTGATTGGCTCGCTCAAATCGGCTAGTTCACCAGGACCCGAGGGGATCACAGTTCAATTTCTTAAACGTACTGCGAAAGTCACCTCGCCCATATTAGCCTATCTAATGAACCGATCATTAGCGGAGGGGAAAATTCCCAATGGTTTAAAGGAGGCCCATGTAATTCCGATTTACAAGGGAGGTGACAGAGGGGAACCAGTGAACTATTGACTTTTATCACTGATGTCAAATATAGCAAAAGTCATGGAAAAACTTGTTAAGATAAAGCCAGTTGAATATCTTGATAAAAAAGATAGCATTCCTGACCAACAACATGGATTCCGCGCTCATTTTAGCACTCTGACTCAGTTAATTCAACACTTTGACGACATAATTGAGGGACTTCAGCATTATGAATGTGTAGATGTTGTTTATTTGGACTTTGCCAAAGCTTTTGACAAGGTAGACCATGCCCTTCTGTTAAATTGTCTAGCGCAATTAGGGGTTGGAGGAAAAGTGCACTCGTGGATAAGAGAGTTCCTAACCCATCGTACTCAAGCAGTGAAAATTGACGGTTGTTTAAGCCAACCATGTCCAGTGGCATCAGGGGTGCCACAGGGGACCATTTTAGGCCCGCTTTTGTTCATACTTTTCATTGCAACATTACACAGATTGCCCCTTCACTCATCTATTTCATCATACGCAGACGATACCAAATTAGTCTTTGGTAGAAACTCTTTTAACTCCGGTTATCTCCAAACTGGCTTAAACTCCATTTACGAATGGGTGGCCTCGCACAAATTGTCATTGAATGGAGAAAAATTCCAAGTGATAACTTATAACCCCATTGGAACTGATCCTCCCACTTACCAGGACAATCTTCAAAATCCCAATCGAACTGAGAAGTCATTAAAAGACCTTGGAGTTATTGTGCAGGATGATGGCAAGTTTGAAGAACACATCCAATCAAAAGTAACTCAAGCTTATCAAACATGTGGCTGGATTTATCGGACGTTTAAATAGGGGCCCGCATATCATGAAAACCCTGTATAAGTCGAAAGTACAACCCCATCTGGAATATGCATCTCCCATTTGGGCTCCAGTATCAGCAGTAGGATTAAACAAAATCGAGGGGGTACAAAGGAGTTTCACGCGATCAATTACTGGGATGAAACAACTGAGTTATTGGGAAAGTTTCGGTCCCTTCGTTTATACAGTGTCCAGCGAAGGTACGAGCGGTACCAGATACTTTATGTCTTTAAATGCATTCATGTCTTGTGTCACAATCCAGGAATAAATTTTAATGTCAGCGAAAGAAGAGGCATCACGTGTGAGGTCAGGTAAAAGTTTTATTCAGGTGATAAGAAACTCGCGAAAAATCTAAAATCCTCCTCAATTTTAAACAGAGGGCCGATGCTCTACAATTTGTTACCAAGTTCTCTACGACGATTCTATAGAACAGATGATCCATTGTCAAGTTTTAAACGAGAATTAGACACGTTTCTTTTAACCATTCCTGACCAACATTATGTTCAAGGTTGCCCCAGAGCGGCAAATTCGAACAAGTTACCTGACCAAATATTTTATGCGTTGACTCAAAATGACTCTTTTGACTTACAGGGAATTTCATTCCCTTGTATCGGTTACAAACCCGTGAAATAAGCTAGAAAAAAAAGGATTTTTTTCCGATTATAAGGAAATTACGGTACGGGTCAGCATATTTCGGTAGGTCCAGCGACATTCATAAATTAGAAACTCCACAAAAATAAGCTATTAGATGGATTTTAGGAGCTACTTAAGAGCCCATACAAGTCAAACCATTAAATCGCTCAATCTTCTAAAAGTTAAAGACTGAATCAGATGAGTTTGTTATTCCAATGTATTAATCAAACTGTTCATCCGAGGTTAGACACTGTAAGAGCATTTATCGCTTAAAATAGCATTTAACATTTTAAACACCAAAAAACACACTAGAATAGCATGATGAAACAGCTCAAGATTTCCCCACAAAACGCACGCAATGATCTTGAACAAGAGTACAAAATAAGATTTGAACCTCATGAACTCAAATTCTTTTTACGTCACATTAGATGCTTTTTAAACAAGATGAGATGGTAAAAATGATCTAAGCTTCAATTGCCTCTTGCAATAATTTGTGATCATTTCATCAGAATTATATTTTTCTTTTTGTTAAGTAGATCGTTTGCTTTGGTAATTTGAAAATTCGTCACAACAGTTTACTCCAGCCAAGTTTCATCAACATGGATGGAGCTTTTTGTCACATTTTCCTTCACGATTAATTTGGCGATATCTTGTACACTCATTTTTAGAACTACCAACATGATGCAAGTGAATGGCCTTTTAAGTTCAAAAGATGTGTCTAAAACCTCCGATTTTATGCATTTTTCACAAGTCATCAAAGATGCAACTTTTAATGAAATATTGAAAAGCTGATGAAATGTGTGCCTTTTTACAGACCTGTGAGGTAATTGTAATTGAAATTACAATTATGTAATTTGTAATTTCAATTACAATTATGTAATTTGTAATTTCAATTACAATAATGTAATTTGTAATTTCAATTACAATTATGTAATTTGTAATTTAATTACAATTATGTAATTTGTAATTTCAATTTCAATTATGTAATTTGTAATTTCAATTTCAATTATGTAATTTGTAATTTAATTACAATTATGTAATTTGTAATTTCAATTACAATTATGTAATTTGTAATTTCAATTACAATCATGTAATTTGTAATTTCAATTACAATTATGTAATTTGTAATTTCAATTATAATCATGTAATTTGTAATTTCAATTACAATTATGTAATTTTAATTGTAATTAATTACTTTTGAGACCAATGTAATTCGAATTAATTTCTTTTGAGACCAAGGTAATTGTAATTAATTACTTTTGAGACCAATGTAATTCGAATTAATTTCTTTTGAGACCAAGGTAATTGTAATTAGTTACTTTTGAGACCAATGTAATTGTAATCAATTACATTTTAGAAGTAATTGACACAGGTCTGCTTTTCGTAATCATGAAGCCATTTTTTTCAAAAATTACGATGAAGGAATGATAGACGCATAGAGGTCTGTAGCAAAGACGGCTTGGGCTGATATAATATATCTAAAGACTCACAACCTTGCCATGACATCTGTTGGTTGAAATTGTTAAAAGTGACTCTGTGCGCAGATATGCCTGAAGTATAGAAAGTGCATCTGCTTGTTCACTCTCGGCTCAATTTTTGTTGCAAGTCTGACCCTAATTCATAAACCAACAACTCAGTGGCGTTTCCTAGGGACCTCTAATCTCTGAACTAAATGAATCAGAAGAGTCGATTCTTTCTCAAATGTCATTAAGTAATCTAGAAGAATCTCAACTCTTTCAAGCCAGACATCTCCAGTCGACCATTGTGAGCCCAACTCCGAGCAAAACAGAGAAGAAAGGAGCTGACCGGCAGCAACAGCCACATTAAAGCCAAAGTACGTAGAGAACAGAGGAGGGGAGAAAACCTGTTTTCCTCAATGGGAAGAAATTCTCAAATGCAACGGGATAGTACATTTCATAACGGACTGCGCTCTTGGTGTCAACGACGACAACAACCATGAGTGACAAAGTTTGAATCCACTGGCAACAGATGCCACGGCAGTTGTGTGTATCTGGTCGCTTCGCGACTTATATCTGTGTCTGTAGGGTGGAGCAGGGATACCTTTAACTGGAGGATTGGACATGACTTTGGGCGAAGCTAAGCCACTTTTCCGTGGATGACGTTAGAAACCAAAAAGTATTTAGAAATGATCCGTCAAGGTCCCCAACTATGTTGTATGAGGAAAAGATTGCAAATTTTTCATATGAAAACAGCTATTTTTGTTGTAGTCAAATTTCCTGAAAGTTGCAATTTATGTATGTGTTGCGTTCTCGCTTCCAACCCTCGCCTTCACTGTACATATGCATGTAGATATTGAATAAACAGTCAGTAAGCTTCCAACACACGATGGCGCAGTCGGTCTAAACGACCCTCTTACTCCCTTTTCTCGACTCTACGTATGAGAGAGAAATGGACTGCATAGCCTTCGCTTGTTGCTTGAGAAGAACAAAGTAGTACTTTTCAACATGCACTGGTGAAGGGATAACGGACCTGAAACATATTTAGTGTTTAGTGTTCAACTATATTCGTCCTCTTGGCTGACTACATATGGCAGCCAAAATGGTTATGAAAACCGAGGACTTCATCACGGATGTACCTGAGTCGTACATCGGCGATTCCGGCTGACTATATATGGCAGCCAAAATGGATAAGAAAACCGAGGACTTCATCAAGGATGTACCTGAGTCGTCCATCGGCAATTCCAAGGCATACGAAAATGTCAAAAATTCCGCCCGTACATATCGAGGAGTTCTTACCTCGAAGGGGCGTATTTTAGAGCGTTCATTAACGTCGCTCATGTCTTCTCTTTCCACTTTCCTCACAAAAATGACAATCCGTCATTTTGAAGAAGCAACTACAGCATTTCAACGGGCAGAGGCGGCATACAGAAGGGTATTGCTAATCGCCGGACCCACACTTGATGAAAAAGGAGTAAAAACATGGGAGGACAAAATCGCAAATATTGGCGACATCTATGACAAGTTTCAAGAAGACATGTCCAAGGCCATGAGGACAGCAACCCCAGTGGGGCCATCTCAGGGTACAAATAGTGACTCTGTGACTTCCAAATATAAGATATAATAATACCTACGACACGGCCAAATTAAGGCCCCGTATAATTCAATGTGGATCATTTTCGACCACATCTACACAGCAAAATTATGCTGTGATAGAGTTGGAATGCTTAGCAATAGTTAGAGCCGTGCAAAAGTGTGATTATTACTTACGCGGAATGGATAACTTCCATGTCATTACAGACCACAAACCATTAATTGGTGTCCTAACTAAAAATATCACAGAGATCAGTAATTCCAGAATCTTGAAATACCGAGAAATCTTGGCTTCCTTTACGTTTACTGTAACTTGGAATGCTGGAAAAGATCATCTAATCGCTGATGCTTTATCTAGAGCTCCGATTTTCCCTTCAATTGATGATACTTTTTGCAATCGAATAATTATTGACCCTGCATTAGATTCCTTGCTCAAGGCAGCTAAAACGGGCGAAAAATACAACACATCAGTTGAAGCGTTCGTGGCAAAGAAAGGGGTCGATCAAGTTTCACCCTCACATGAAGCCAGGAAGTACAAAAACATTTGGTCTGAGCTGTCCATTTTAGAGACTAATGACTCAGCTTCTCAACTCCTAACTTGGGGAGATCGAATTATTATACCAGCTTCAGATAGAGCTGGGATATTGGAGAGGTTACATATTCCTCACCAAGGGGTCATTAAAACACTCTTGCAGGCCAAACGACTTTACTACTGGCCAGGCATGGCCAATGAAATTAAGCAAGTCATCCAAGCTTGTTTTGCATGCCAAAAATTTAAACCCTCCCAGCAAAGGGAGCAACTTCAACCATACACACAAGATCAAACCTACCCTCTCGAATTAATGGGAGCAGATCTTTTTGAATACCGTGGCCAACAGTACATAGCTTTGGTCGATGCCTTTTCGGGATATTTAATCATCGAAAAGATGAACAAGACAACTACTGAGGATATACTCAAAATGTTGCAAAAGTGGTTCAATTTTTTTGGCTGGCCTCTAGCCATCATAACAGATAATAGACCCCAGTTTAGAGATCAATTTAGATCCTTTCTGATCAGTAAAGGGGTGAAGCATTTCACATCCTCACCCTATTTCCCTTCAAGCAATGGGTTAGCTGAAGGCGCCGTGAAAAACGGAAAAATGCTGTTGAAGAAATGTGCCGAGACGAACCAAGACTTTCCGTCCAGCCTACACGAATTTCGTTCCACTCCTCGTGAAAATGGGCTTAGCCCAAATTTCTTATTTTTTGGCAGGAATCCTAGAGGGGCATTACCGGGGCTTATTTATAGTACCCCGACGATTAGTAACCAAATTCTTTCGCCTATATTGTGTTGATAATACTCATTATTTATTGTGTATTTTTAATATTATTGCCATATATATTGTGCAATAATCTCGGGGGAGGTGTTGCGTTCTCGCTTCCAACCCTCGCCTTCACTGTACATATGCATGTAGATATTGAATAAACAGTCAGTAAGCTTCCAACACACGAGTATGTAGTAAAAAATCTAGGGTTTTGAATTTAAGTGACCGCAAATAAAAACAAAAATGATCTCTGATGGTCAAAAACTGCCTTGAAATATTAACTTTTGGTATTCAGTCTTAATGTGAAGAATAACAAGTAAAAGAAAAGGTGGCCTAGCTTCGCCCTTGTGCACTCCTGAGTTATAGGTCTTTAGGTCTCCCAGAGTGTGAATACTACGGTAGAGCAGGCTGGTTGTGCAATTTCATTGTGGGCAGCAAATTTATCATCAGCAACCAGTTGAAACCTGCCCAAATAATTCCAATTCACTGACGTTTGTACTATGATCTTCCACTTGCATGGGCAAGTTTTTATGCTATTCTTCGGAAATATTTGTTTTTTTTCACGCAACTAATGGGCAACTTTGGCAAGTATCAGCTGTAAAAAAGATTGACAAAATACGACAATGGCTTCTTTTTACTCCTCTAAGGATCAAGGCTTAGAGGAGGATAGAGAAGCCATTGTCGTCATTTTGACTGCCTTGTTTGCAACTGATACTGGCCAAAGTTGCCCATAAGTCTCATGAAAAGCAAATATTTCCGACAAATATCATAAAATACTCGCCCAAACAAGTGGAAGATCAGTCCTTTTTACAATCATGGTACAAAAGAAAATACGCAAGACATGTTCTTAATGCTGTACTCTAGTACGTTGTATTGAATTGTTTATAAAAGAACTAAACAGGGACCTATTTGGCAACACTTCGACTAGTTTGATTAGTTCGAACTAGTTCGATTTCAAGTGCCATCAGTAGTTACACTTATGGATTTCGGGTTGGCAGTACTGCCATGTTTTATGACATATAAGGTCTATTGCCTGTTGAAAAGTTTAGTTGTGGTCAGCTTTTTGACCCTAAAAACCAAAGTGGCATAACTCTGCCAAAAATCCAACTCAAAACACATCAATAATTTGAAGCTATTTACAGGGGTAAATTTGCTGTCCTAAGGCTTTCTGGTCACCCTGAAGTCCGGAGTCTAATAATTAATAAAGTTTTCCCATTGATAGTTATCTATACACTAGACCAAGGATGACTCAACGAATTTAACGAAATTAAGATGTCCTTGACTAGACCCATTGACTTCTATTAATACTAGACCGAGTGTAAGCTTTAGTCTGGCTGATTTGGCAAGCGGGGCGGAATGCGTTGAATTCATGGGGAAACTGTCGTCTTCGCAACTGTTGAGTGTGCAATTAGTGTGACCATAGACCACTGAATTCCTAGACTGCGCTGCCGCCGCCAATCATCAGATTCTCTTACATCAGTAGGGAAGAAACAGATTGTGGCGGGAGAACGCAACCGTCCAAGAAAAGTGGTTTCAAGTCCCTTTGAGGATGAGTTTTACGTGCTTAGACCCATGCCACAACACTAGCTACCCTCTGGAAGTGTTAAAGTTGATTTCTGATACCTAAATTTCAATGTTTTGTCCAGGAAATTTTCAAATCCAACCTCTCTCTAAAAAGAAAAGTCAAAGCAGGCTGATTGTTGGGGAGGATGAAAGTTCAATAAAAGAAGAAAGATTGAACCCATAAGCCAAACTTTCCTCATGTAAGAACCAATGTATTATAGATACCAAGGTCTACCAGGGTAAGGTATTTTATTAGTGCAACTAATTGCTGAATTACAAATTCAGAGCCACACCACCACGGAGAATTAGTACCAACTTCAAGCCGAGATTGTATTGCTGTCCCTGAAGAGTTGTCAACCATACCTCTAGACAAGGATTTCTTAATTGAAAGGCTCTGAAACCACATCAGAAAAAGTGCCTGTCTCAAGTTATGTGTCATTCAGGCAACCCAAGCCAATTCTCATTGGGCAGGATTGGCCATATTTGCCATTCAAAAGGTGACGAGATCATTGACCATCAGACAACATGATTTCTTCTGATGGCAGCACAACAACTTTTTATATTTTGAGTATTAAGTTCCTTCTACAATTCATAGGCTCATGATAGGCTTCTATTATTTAAAGAAATGACTTGAGACTTAATTCTTTTTGCAAGATTCAAATCACAATTATAGTAAGCCTACAATTTGCAGTCACCCTTGTTTTTTTTGCCAGTTGCTTCTCACTCACAACATTACAAACACCTTGAAAAATCATCTTGAAATGTGTTAAATTCATCTGTGCAGTGCCTTTCAAGTGTGTTTTTTTGAGTCGTAAGTTCAGTTCATTTGTCTTGTAGCAATACTCCTTCATCTGTTATAGTGCTACAGTCCATGGTTGATGGCACACCCACCTTTGAAAGTAGTGCAACAGCTTTAGTGATAGGAGCAAATTCACACCCAGTTATATTGGAATCAGACAAGCCTCAACTACTGATAGATTCTTCATGGTGTGTGAGTTCATCTTGATGGCGGGGCTTATTCTGTTGGTGATTCAGCCACATACCAAAAGTCCATTTACTTTTTCTAAATGTGAGTGAACCAAGAGAGTAAGACAAATTTCGGTGTTTGCATTGTGTGAGGCATACATAATTTGGGGCATCTTTTAAGCTCAAAACAGATTATTTTCTTAGCATATATTTGCCCCAAATTTCAACACAAATGCATTTGGGCCATTGATCAAGTCACCAAAGAAAGAATTTTTTTTTGATAGTACTTGTTGTAATGCTTCCCAATTTCCCAGCTGAAGTGCAGCTTGATGCACACAAAGAAACATCCTTAAGCATATCATGAAACTGTGGTAGTGTGATTTATAGTAACCACTTTTAACTATTTGACTCCTTTCATAGGAGTGAAACTAATGAGAAACCCATGTGCTTGATCATGTAATGGGAATGAGGAAGTAAGAAAGTGCACTCTTCCTGGATTGAAAAGAAGTAAGCTCTTCTTATAACTTAAGGAATCAATAAAGTAATATAAAGATTGAGGAAATGGACCTTGTTAGCTGCCCAATATTGATAGATAAATTTATTTAAAAAATCCAACATCAAGCCAACAAAATTAGTTTATATCTAGTGATATAGGACACCAATGGAAGATCTAGACATAACATAGATTTTACAATATATGTCTTTAAATGAATAAAGAATATAATTTCAGATTTCATTGTACTAATATGGCTGAACATCTGCTCGAGATAAATGGGTAAAATGTGATGTCTATGCCAATCTACAGCCTCTTTTGACAGCTATCACTTCAGTTTTGGAAATGTTAGCAATTTGTTTTTAGGGAATTAATTACTTTATATAACCTAAAATATAATAATTGGTTTTATGAAAGTTGTTCATTTTGACACTTTGACGCTGAAAAACGTATTTAAAATCTTGACATTTCATCAGTGAGAGCTAAGCAATCCACCGTGCTTGGGAAAGACTTCCCTACTAACGTAAACGGCGAAATGAGGAGCGGTCTCCAGTTTACAGTCCTCTATGGTGTGACCAAACATGTGAATAAACACCAACTTTTCAAAACTCATTCGTGAACCCACAAGCCAGTTTTTGTCCATGTATGCATTGGATTAACCCTAAATAACGCAAAAGCTTAAATTTGTGTTCTTCCTACCAATGACTTATTCAACGCATTGTCAAAAAAGTTCCTAGTTGTAGTACTCATATCCATGGCATGGTCACCTAGTGATGTCTTCGGTTCTTTCAAGAAAGTGGCCACTAGCAATAACAAAGAATGACCCAAAAACATTACTCCACATTTTATTCATCACTTGCATGGTTGACATTTGCCTGGTCACACATTTCAAATGTTCCCGCACTTTTGCCCGCTCAACAGTTGGCGACCAGAGACACATTTTTAGGATTACACTCCGTCTAGTATTAATAGAAGTCAATGACTAGACCGCTTCCAAGTTCTTGGCAGGCTGATTTGGCAAGGAGGGCAGTATTTGTTACATTTGTTTGAAAATGTAACCACCACAACTGATGAGCGGACAATCAGTGTAACCAAACTAGTGAATAAAGGAACATCTTCATGGTTTTGTTTGAAGCCACAAGTTCTTCATTTTCCAAAAGTATTGGATTAATCTATGTAACACTAACCACCGCATTCAAATCCCAGGTTTGCTGATTCCTTTGTTGTATCCCCTACTGCTGAGGTTTGACACCTGAAATGGGGAAACGGGATCATTCCCAAGGGTGAGGCAAAAATTGATGTTTGTTGATGGAGAGGAAATACCCATGGAGAGTACAGCCTTTATCACATCACAGTTGTCAAGCTGTGCTATGACTCTGAAAAAATCAATCAAACAAACAAACAAACAAACAAACAAACAAACAAACAAACAAACAACCTTATTTGGCACTAATGGTCAAATGCAGTATGTATTATGTTGGTTGGTAAGAGAGTTCTGAGTTGTAGGATTTTAAATTCATGATTTGTTTGTTTGTTTGTTAAGGAGTCAGTACATTACTGATCAAGGGTGTTCCCGAACGGAATATTCCCACTCTTTGCCACTTTTTGGTTGCCAATGTTATATCTTGGTTGCTGTTTGCAATAGATGGTTCAATAATCAATTTTGATTGCCAAGAGTTGAGTTTGGAGGGTGGCAATTAACCGGGATCGAGCTCCAACCATCCACACGACAAACTGACATGGTAGACACCATGCATGCTATACCTCACCCACTAAATCCATGGTATGGGCTCCTAGTGACATCTAGAGTATCTCATGGCAAAGAAGCGTCGTCAGAACACTATCAGCAATGGCTTTGACATAAAGCTTTAAAAAGCAAAACAAACCAGGAAGTGCAAAAAAATACAGCAAATACGAACCTTTGACCAAGAAATATCCATGAAAGGCCTTCAACCTGTCTTATTTTGTGATTCAATGACTGGATCAATCTTTACTGGCATGATATATGTAAATTGATTGCAAAAACAGCTTTCATTTTTACTTGAACTTCCTGATTGATGGTGGCGACAACGATGGCAAACATTTGAAGCTTCAAAAAAACTTGACTCTGGGGACTCTTCTTTCCCATGAGCTTTTTCAGTGACATCTACATTTAGATCAAGAAAGTGACCATCAACAAAAGCGGAAAGCGCGCGCCCCAAATGATTCTTTTTTGACATGTGATTCCACACTTAACTGAATGAGAGTACAATAGTCTATTTCTGGACCAATCTAAGTCTACAAATTGATATTGTCTACAAAACTTGTAACTCTGCAACACGTTGTTTCAAGTGAATTTGACAAAAAAAATGCGTCAGACTGTTTTGTGCACGTCTTGTAGTCAAGTTTTTTACAAGGAATAAGAGGAATACAATCACTTTTAAAAACGGTTTTCGGCTGACAGTATATTTAATCAAATCTTCAATGCTGCATATTGAATCATCGTTTTACATGCGAAGAGGTAGTTTATTAGGCTTAACACCAAAATCAAATGTGGACAAAATGTGTGTCAAATCTTACCATTAGGTTATATTCAATGATCATGTCAATTTTTGTTTCCAAGGGAAAATGTGTTGTGATAGGGCATAAACAAAATGTTCGCTTACATTTATGCCAGGGAACCTGAAATGATTACCCGGCAGGATGCATCAGGGAATTTGAAATTGTCACGAAGACTGCGAATTTATTATCAGGCTTCGATTCAAGGTCAATATAGAATATGGATTCAAATTCATTCCTCTCAAAAATTGGCAAGAGCGAACTATGCAAAATTAGTACAAAGTACGTTCAGTGTTTCAGGAGTTGAAACCATATTTTCTACTTTAATTGGGATTTGATGCTTTTTGCTGTTACTTAAATTCATTAAATTCATTCGAGAACTAGATGTCCTTACTAGGTCTTGGGGCTTTCTTCGTTTACAAGGTTGTTCAAAATTTTAGCTATATTGGGTACTCAAAACACTGAACTGGATGAAAAGCTTCTTTTGAAAAGTATCCAGGTTTGAAAACCAAGCTCTAAATATTTAGATTTTTTGATCTAGGATTTTACAAAATTCTGGTGGTCATTATTTACCTTTTGTTTCATTTAAGTGAACCTTCAGCATGAAATTTTCATTTCAAAGTTTTAAATTCTTTTTATGATTTATTAGTTCAAAAAGAACCGCACTCCTCGAAGCGCTACAAAAAAAAATTTGCAATTTTTTCCGACTTACAAAAAAAATATTTAACGCACGAACTTGAGTAAATTTTAGCCAACAAGTTCCTTAACTTCCGGTTTCATGGTATTTGCAACACGTTGGTTATCAATGTTGTTAATTTATTACTTTTTTAAAATCTGCAAAAGAGGTGCACTCTTCCAATTCTTCATTTTCGATCAACGTGGTCAAGCTTTGCCAAATTTTTCTTGAAGTCAATCGGTGATGCAGCTATTTTCGCAGAAGTTAAAACCGTACCTCTCTAAAATCCTAGATTCACGCGACTCTGGAAGGTTCTAGTTTCTCGATTGCTACCAGAAAATTCCACCTCACTAAAAGTGTCAGGATTGGTGCCTGAGTGACCAATAAACTTAACGGTTGTCGGTGATCTTGGCCAGAAAACGTGTTCTTTTATTACACCATTTCTCCGGCAACATTGATAGATGAGCATGTGAGTGGGCAATTCTCCGTAACAATGACATTTTTCGAGTTTCGAAGATCGTTTGTTCCTATGCTTCATTTTAAGTAATTGGATTGGATAAAAACAAGCCTAAATATAGATACACCATTTTTCTAAAGGTTTGAAAAAGTCGAACTTGATCTTTTCATGGTGGTCGAAGTTTCTGTTTTAGCGTTTGCTTAAATTCCAAGACTTCTGATGGTTTTTAAATGCAAGAGTGTCACAATAAATATATGTTGTCAAGGTGTACTTTTTAAAGTAGCTCAAATAACTATATCAAGTCCCCTAAAACCGACAAAAACAACATATTTTCCAACACCAACGCATTTAAGTGACTTTTTTATTAAAATTTAGTAAGCATATATAAAAACTAACACCATCTAAACTTTTGAAATGTACCAAATAAAAAATGCTTGAAATGCTTCAATGGGCAGGGGGTCCATGGGTATACCATGGGCAAATAAAAAAAAATCAGATAATAATACATTTTAAAAGCAAATTCAACTGTATATTTTTGGGTTATTTTTTCCTCCTTATATTTATCAAACATAGTGAACCCTAAGGTTAGATTTTGTTTCATCTTTGAAAGGAAAATTTCCGTTGTACTAGAAGATAATTCTTCAAATATACCCAGATCTTCAATTAATTTCGAAATTAAGTGAATCTACAATATCAGAGATAATGAGGGAAAAATAACTCAAAAATAAGAACACTTTCAGTCAGATTTCAGTCATAACATATATCAATCTTATACCCTAGAAAAATTGTAGAGAAACGAAAAATGGTATTCAATTTAGCACTATTCAAAATGTATATAAGATTTCTTGGTAGTTTCTTTGACACAGATGTCGGCGACCGCTTTAGAGTCATGGCCCACCAAATCTGACTTTTCTAGTCTGGTCAGGTTGCTGGCTCTTGCTCTAAAACACCACTGGTGCTTCTCAGGGTGTTATTTGATGGATTTTAAAAGTTTGGAGGATAGGAGTGATAGTTTGCTGTCTGTTTGATAGATTTTGATAAAATTTCGCTTCAATTCATAACGAAGGACCCTTTCGATATCTAATTTCATGGTTTTGGAAAAGGTATATATGATTGTTTGAACTTCTTTAAAATTTGCACCTTGACAAACTATCTTCAATAATTATGACACTCTGACATTGGAACATGTCATTTGAGAAAATACTTTAATGGAGCATAACTAACCACCGGGTATATGTATTAAACTTAAACGGATTTGACTGAGGTTTAAACAACGTTAAGATAAGATGGTAGGTAGAAAATGAGACCACTTTTTATGAGTTTTATCTTGATAATGGAACCAGATTTAACATACGACGCGAAACTCATCCAAACTTGACTCAACAAGGTCAACTTTGAGAACGTTACATTAAAACGTTATTTAGGACAATGATCAAGCATATCAAAAAAAAACAGATTTCGAGAGCCATAAAATCATAACGATCTTGAATTGATCACAACTTGATATATTTTGGACAGCTTTTGCTTTTTAAATATTGAGCGAAGTAGACCTACCGTGAGTGGGTTTCAATCCAGAGTTGTGTCAATTACTTTGAAATGTGAATAAATACAATTACAATTACTTCCTTGCAAATGCAAATTTATAGGGCCCGGAAACAAATCTTTTAAAATATAAAATAATTTAAAACTGTTCTCCACTTTTCCTTGATTTTTTCAAATATTTTACCAGTTTCAAGGAAAAAATAAATATTTCTCGAATATTCTAGTAAAAAATATTCCGGACAAAATTGAGGAAAATAAATGAATGACCGATGCTCAAAAGAGCTTGTCCAAGATGGACCCAAATCAAAAAAATCTAAATAAAATGGTATTTGAACTAAACAAAGACATTCACAACCAAAACTACCATCATATACGAAAAAAACTGCGCCATCTATTGATGCAAATTGAAATTTGTATTGTTTAATCAATTACCTGTCAAGTTTGCCTCCAAAAACGGTTAAATGTGCCAAATGCACAAAAAGCAAATTTGGAAAATCGGTGCATACAGACAAAAATACCCAAAATTGGCATTGTCAAAAAAAAAATTTCTTCAATATCCGACTTTTTTCAAAGATTCAGGGCTTTTGGAGAAAATATATATTTGATATTTAGTCACTTTTTTTCAAATATTTTTTCCGGGCCTTAGTAATGAATTAATATTACTTTCAAAAAGTAATTGAATCACATTTCAATTACGTTTTTCTCATACCCAACTTGATCTCATTTCGTTTTTAAGGGCAAAAGGCTACAGCAGCGCAAAAGCTGTTGTATATAGAGTTTCATCAATTTACGCACCAAATAATAACGGAAATTTTTGGAGAAATCAGGGAAATGCACTCTCAAATCTTGGCAATTGGCAACTCAGAAATCACAAGTACATGAGCCGAATTGCTATTTATTACAATTTCTGTGAGCTCAAATGTCATTAATCATGATTACAATTATCACTTTGTTTATGAAAAGTGATTACAAATTACCTTTTAGTTCAAATGTAATTGATTCCAGTGACAAGTACATAATTGTATTTTTCAGTTAAAATTACATCAGACGTCGGTTTCATTTAAGCAAAAATCAAATCGGGCTCTGAGATAATTGATTTCATGAGTTTGAATATTAATATTTACCAACCATGGTGTATAACAGTGGTTGTCAAGTTTGGATGGAAATACACAATCACATTTTGCATCCCTTGGATCCATTCATTCGTCACTTTCTTATATTGTCTTTTTGAAGTGTGGGTTCAGGGTAAGAGTTATTTACAAAAATTTACAAAAAAATTAAATTTTGGAAAACTTTCAGAAGTGAAGTTTCGAAAAAGACGAAAAAACTGTTTTATTTTAAGACTTTCGAAAAGAAATAACTATCTGAAAAGAACATTACCGTGACCTCAAACATTAGTCATTAGTAGAGCCCGGAATAAAAGGGAAAAAGAAAAAAATGTATTTTGACATACTTTAGCGTTTCTTGCCAAAACGATAAACACAACTTTCGCCGCTTTTTTATTTTTTCATCCTTTTCTTTTCGAACTTTTTTGGGCCTTTTCTAACTCATCTAACATTGCAAAAAAGTTAAGTTTTTTTCAACCATCCGACCCAGGCACCCGACAGTCAAAAACTCATTGTGACATTTGAAGAAAGGTGGGCTGGCATGTTTGACACCAAACATCTTTTGAATATCTGATTTCAGAGGAACAGCATACAGGTTTGGGTGACAATCGCCGCTCGTTTTCAGACCTTGGTGATGATAATTTCCCTTAACATACTCGCCCCCAGGGTCTTTTTGACCATTTCTTGTCACCATCTGAAAATGGAGTTAAACGCTTCAAATCTCCATAGTACACTTGGACATCTACCGAATACAAAGGAAACGGACCCAATATAGAAGATTTGGGCGACCGTACTATGAGCGTACCTGAGGAAAGTGAGACAAGAAAGATTAAAGAAGAAAAACTGGAAATGCTGGACGCCGTATTTTACTTAAAAGTTTCATTTCAATTAGTAACTTTCGTCAGCCTCGCTCTTACGTCACTTGACAAACTTTTGGTTTTAGAGCAAAGTACAACTACTGATAAGATCGAAGTATCCGAACTGAATAATGTTTGATAACGCTGAACCATGGCGACCTTTTCAACCAAGATAGAGATGGTGGAATCGTTAATTAGATAGACAGGTTTTAAGGTACTATTTTCGCGCGTACTTAAGGTTTGCAAAGGCCTCAAATTCTTCTTTGGTGGAAACGATGGATATGAGTCCTTACAATTCCAAGCCCTTTCACTCAATGGAAGCAAATTTTTGGTCGGAAATGCAAGCTTTTACATATCTTCAGATATTTATTCTTGCTTAGCGAGTGCTTCAAACTCTCAAGATGATCGTCTCCTATTGAATAAAAAAATATAACATTTAAGAAACCCTTACCTTTGATGATCTTCGGTAAGGTTTTTGGAATCAGTGCAAGATAAAGTTCAAAATGAAACAGGATCATTTTAAGACCTGATAGGCATTTGAAATTTGTAGCACCTATGACCTGCACTTTGGGACGGTACTAAGGTTCAGAAAACTGATGGAATTCAATCTGCTCAATTTTCAGGACTGCGTTTAAGCCCGCTGAGACATGGGCTTGATTTGAACTTTAATTTGAAAAACTTTTGCGTAATCGTACGGACACAAGTGGTAAAAATTACAAGAAACATGGTCTCTTTTTAGAGACGAACAAACGCACTATCATTCCTGGAAATGACAAAGGACCAGAATAATGAGAATGGGCAATGTAGTAGCGCGAAAAAAGTTTGATCAGACTAAAAACCAGATTAAACTCCATCAGCAATTCTGAATCACAGAGTAACCGCAGAGGTGAAAAATCTACCAACTCTGCCTATCATTTTGAAGTGTGATTCTGGGGTCAATTTGGGCAGGGTGCAGTCAACAATCCCTCTTCTAGGGACGGGTCGGGTCAACATTTTTCGATTCTGGGTTAAGGTTGGTTTGGTTCAGATAAAAATAAAATAAAAAAAAATTGGATGCAGATCTGATCCGGCTTCATGCAAAAAGAAGATTTTAAATCAAGCTTGAAAAAATCGCCAATTGATGGCGTGAAAAAGGGGGCAAATACTAAGCACTAAGCTCACATGACTTTTCTCTTTACTTGCCCAACCTTTCCCGCCATCTATTGGCGAATTTTTGAAGCTTGGTTTAAAATCCTCTGTAAGGATCGGATTGGATTCGGCTCATATTGGGTCTTAAAATCTATTTTCTAACATCACTGCCCATGTTATCACTCTTTTCAAGCTTATTGACTTTTTGAAAATGATATAAATTGATTTTTTGAAATGAGATGGTGTTTTTTTTGGTAAAAAAACGAAGAAAGATAAAAAAGCTTCCCTACTCAGCTTATTTTTTTAACGTAAAAACAAGAATTAAGTTTAACATGAGTTTCAAGTGTTCAGAGGGCAGGGACGTTTTGGGACAGCCTCAATCATGTTTATCTTCTATTCAAAACCTTCTTGGCATTGTTCCATGTGAATGTGGCTTATTGGAAATGTGCTCATCCATCCTCTTTCTGCACCCTCTTCTCTTTTTTCCTAAATGCCGGTAGATCACTTGCTCATCTAACAAACTTGCAATTCATGCAATCACTTTCCAGCTGTTGTCTCAAAAAAACGATTATTTTGTATCTGCTCATTTCTGTGTTCTCAACAAGTACTTTATATTTCTTAGAGGAGAAATTCAGGGTTACCTTGGTACTAGGAAAGGGGGCAAAACATATTGTGTAAGAAAGTGACGTTGATCTTGTTGATATGGATCAAGGGCTGACATCACCGTGTTTCTTGACATGCTTGTAGTTCAAACTGAAGTTTGATTGATGCTGTGGTTGAAGTAGGAGGTCAGTAAAATGGTTTAATGCTTGGACGTTGTCAGGAGGGTTTTTCCGTAACCCAATGTAATAAACCTGAAATACCAGCGAGGAATTTCCCTCCTCCTTAAAAAGAGGATTCTCCGAATAAGAATGTTGGTAAGTGTTGGGTGGTACTTTTCCAAATTTTGGAACAAATAGGACTTAATTCAAATCTAGGAATAAAACAAAAAAAGGATTACTTTACGTATGATCAGAATGTGATATGATCAGTTTATGATCAGAAAATAATCTGGAAAGGATTTTTCCTAATAAAAAAATATTGGGATCCTCTCTTTGCTCTCCCAAAGTCAATTTTTATTTTAGGGTGAACTGTGCATGCAGGTATTTTCTTGTCAACAGTTTTTGACATCATAATTTCGTCCCATTTCCGCCGGAGCTTGGGTTTAGAGCCTTTTTGGGCCGTCATTATTAAAAATGGAGCCTATCAAGTAAAAGTATCTAATAATAAAGGCATAAATATATAAAACAGCTTTTCTCTTTGAAATTTGGATTCGAGTCCTAAATTACCTGAAATTCGCCATTTTTACTTTCACGGTTTCAACTAGTGCACCCCACAGAATACGAGCAAGTACAGTGTGTCCCGAATTAATTGCAACACAAGTATAAACTCAAATTTACCCGCCATTGCACAATTTGTTTAGATTGAGTTTAATTTTCTTCCTCCAATTTGCTCCCTTTCATCCTTCATTCAAATTGACCTTGTGGCATGGCAGGTATGCCATCCTTTTGATCGTGTGAGAGACCTCATCTTTGATAGACCTCAATTTCTGATATTCGAGTGTTCAACATGGGCAAGGACTTGACAGAGGTGGTCAGAAATAGAGCTGTTGGCATGGTGGAAGGTGGATCTAGCATCTCAGAGGTTGCCAGGACCATGAACGTTCACCGAGCAACAGTGTGGAGGTGGATGAAGGCCTTCAAGGCTGGTAAGAGCCTTGGCGTTGAAAAAGGGCGAGGCCGCAAGTCATCACTGACAAGAGCAGCCAAAATTGTCATCTCGAAAAGTCTGACCAAGAAGGGATATTCGTCCAGAAAACTTGCTACAAAGCTTACCAAACATGGCCATCCAACCTCAAAATCAGCAGTTCATCGCCATTTACGCGAAAATCTAGGGGTTAAGCCGTATAGGCCGCGTTTCCAGCCAAAGCTGACAGAGGAGCAGAAGAAGAAGAGAGTTGCCTTTTGCAAAATGGTCAAGGAGTGGACCCCAGAGGATTGGAAGAAGGTGATTTTTTCTGATGAGTCCCCTTTTGAATTATTTCACCCTGTCAATAGAAAAAATGACGTTATTTGGGCCCATTCATCAGATTCAGTCATTCCATCGGCAACTGTGAGGTTTTTCTGCAAAAGTCATGGTCTGGGGTGCAATCTCAAGCCAGGCCTTGTCCAAGCTCCATGTGATCCCTCAAAAGCAGTCAGTTAACACAGAATATTATATAGATGAGATCCTGAAGAAGACGTTGATGGAAGCTTTGCTAAGAACTGGTGAAACTGGAGGATTACTGGAACGACAGCTCTGCCATGACATGTCAGAGGCTATTTTCCAGCATGACGGTGCTCCATGTCATTTTGCTAAGAAGACCACGAAATGGATCGACAGCAACTTGAACTTTTGCTGGGGGAAGGGGGTATGGCCCCCCAATAGTCCTGACCTTTCTCCGATTGAAAATGTCTGAGCTATTCTTCAACAAAAGCTCAATGAAGCCAAAACCCAGCCAACGTCGGTGCAAGGACTTGAAAAACAGCTCAAACAAGCTTGGGCCAACTTGACTCCACAACTTCTAGAGACTTTGTTTATTGACATGCCGGGTCGAATCCGGACTTGTTTGAAGCTTAATGTAGGCTATATTGGAAAATAAATTATCTTTGCAAACCCCCCCTCAAGCTCACCTGCCCAATTTCATGGTTGCATTTAATTCGGGACACGGTGTATTGTAGTGCAATCAAAATTGGAAGGAACCGTTTGGTTGTAAAAACTCCCATGTTTGGAGCTCTAATGACTATCTAACTTTTTACGATAAATAATAAAAAACTAAATTAATTTTCTTAAAATTATGTTCAAAGAATGCAATAGGTCTCATTTTTCTTAATCTGAAATAAAGTCTTTACATGGGATAATTGAAGTCCATCACTCATCAACGATGGCAGGCCGTTAAACACAAATTTCGAAGTGAAGTAAAACTCGTGGTGAATCTTCAACCAAACACTTGTCTCGATCCATAATGAAGAAGGCTATCTCTAACAGAGCAACGTCATTAAAATAAATATCTCTGACTTCGAAATCTTCAATGCAATAAGTCCACAGCTCTTACACTTTACCCTAATGATCGGCTCGTTCATTTCAGTCAAATAGAATACAGAAAACTTGAGAGTGTATTGCATCACTTTTTTTCATATACTTTAACCTGAAAATAGGAGTCATTAGGGGCCAAAAGATATATTGAGTGTAGAGCATTGCATCAAAGACAAAGATTAATTCATGATACAATCCCACTACAATTTTTGTCGGTGCTCCTCAAATGAAGCAATCTAAAGCACTTTTTGACCACTAGTATAATTTTTTTGATGTTTTAATAGTACCATAACTGATTCTAGGGTCTTTTTTCATTTTGAAAACTGCTTTCATCGGAATCACATATAAAAATTCAAATGTAGGGCAAATTCAGCTGGGAATTTTGGGGCCAAACTGGCTAGGGATGGGTCAGAACTAGTCTCAGCCATTTTAAAGTATGAGTTTGCTTCGTATTATAACTTAGTATGTAAGTTCACCATACAACGGAAAAGTTCTCGCTTCGATTGATTGTTAAAACGAAAAATGTGAATCGGGCTCGATAATTTTCATGAAATTTTTGGGAGGGTTAGTCTTGACTCTGACGCATCCCTAGCCATTTTGGCCCCAGACCCCCCAGCTGAATTCGTTCAATTAGATCATCCATTAGAAGAGTACGCGCATGAATTTGAATAGTCCCCTTTAAAGAAGGGGATTTTTGTGCGTTTTTGTTTTATATTTTCATCCAAGTTTTGCGTTTTCATTCATATAATCTTGGCTTTTTTTCTTGTGGCGAGAACATCTTTCCTGTTCTTGCTAAGCCTACAAAATTTCCAAATGCATTACAAAAATCGGCTATATCCATACTGCCAAAAGTGAAGATCTGTAAATGAAAAATGTTAAGAATGATCTTGAAGAAAATCATTTTGTCTCAAAAAGGTTTTGGTTATTGTTAAATGAATGTATTTTTGTCGAAACAACCCCAGCTTCTTTCAGGGAACGTAACTTTCTTGCATCGAGCATTCCTCCGATATTAAGTAAGAAACAAGTTCCTATGTAGACGCTACTTTGGAAGGTTTTGCGTTTGCGCCGAGAGGGTCGCTCTTTCGGAATGTTCAGACGGACTTCATTCATCAATCGCACCTCTTGATGGACGAAAGTGCATTTCGGAGTGGAAAGCGCACAGACATCCTGAATAATCTTTTACTGATCGATAAAGGACTTGCAATATTGGGATCTCAACCGTGAACCAACATGGAAACTATTTCAAGAACTAGGACGGTACTCATTGCAATTGTTGTGGCGGCATGTAAGTAATAGAAAGTTTAAAAAATCAAAGGGCAATTTTAGAAAATTAAATTTTTAGTAACCTTAAACAATTTGAAAGGGTCAATGAACCTCTTATTGGGCGCATTTGGTTCAAAAAGTGAATTCGAGTGGCGCTGCACAAAGGATTAGAACTAAAAAATCTGGCAAGAATTTTAAGATTTCGAATCCTGCATCAGAATGGTTCTTTGGCGTTGAGTGTAAATTAAGATTCATAAATTTCTCAAGAACCATTTGGTCAGGGTGAAGAATAACATTGGAAATATTTTTTGTCATGTCAAACTACTGAAGAGACGCAACAATTGGAAAATCAATCACGCAAGATCCCCATAACATCTACACCAAACGTAAAAGACTATAGCAAGAGAACGGCAATCTCTGGCTGTCAGACCTGTAATGTAATTGAAATTACAATGACATAATTGCAATGACATTTCCAAGTGATTATAATTAATTACATTTGAGATCATAGTAACTGTACATAATTATATTTGAAATGAAAGTAAGAGTAATTGTAATTAGTTAATTACATTTGAGATCAAAGTAATTGTAATTGTAATTAATTACATTTGAGATCAAAGTAATTGTAATTAATTACATTTGAGATCAAAGTAATTGTAATCAATTACATTTGAGATCAAAGTAATTGTAATTAATTACATTTGAGATCAAAGTAATTGTAATCAATTACATTTGAGATCAAAGTAATTGTAATTAATTACATTTGAGATCAAAGTAATTGTAATTGTAATTAATTATATTTGAGCTCAGTTAATTGTCATTTTTCAATTACAAATTACAATTACATTTTCATCTACATAAGCAGTTCTGCGTAAATTGATTCACAAACAGCTAACAGGTTCGTGATGCTCTTTGCACATTTTGCACCTGAAAAGGAAGAAGTTAAAGCCTGGTTTGCAAAAATAATGTAAGTGAATTACTTTTGGTAATTAATTGTAATTAATTACATTTGAAAATAAAGTAATTCTAATTGTAATTAATTACATTTGAAAATAAAGTAATTTTAATTGTTTTTAATTACTTTTGAGACCCATGTAATTGTTATTGTAACTAATTACATTTTAGAAGTATTTGACATACCTCTGCTGAAAGTATTCTTGTTTATGTTCGATCATTATTTAAAACTACTAATAAATAAAACTCTTAATGGATGTGTTGTAACCAATATTGACATTAAATGACATATACCCAGCGCAAATTCTTTGGATATTTTGTATTTATGTTTGCCTTTTTCAGTTCCTTGCATGCTTTGCTTGAATGTCTTTCTACAGTTCCATTTCTCTACCACTTAATCCATCACTTTTAATCATGACTGCTTGTCTCCTTTTGGCGTCAAATTTCTGTTTATTTTATAGAATGTGCCTGACATGTGTTCATAACTTATGCCATTTTCACAAATATGTTTCACAGATGTCGTCAAAAGTTTACATGTGCATCAAAAGATTAAGATGCAAAAAGATACTTTTGAAATCTGTGCGAGAAAACACCTCATTTTGGTTGTAGCTCTGAATTCTTTGTTATCAATGACGTGTTTTATACAGTCCACTTTAGTGAAAAAAGGTTTAGTCTGTGTAAAGTTTGTTCAATAGAAAAGCAAAATTTAGGATGTTAGAGTACCGAAATGAGTGCTTTCAAACTATATGAATCCGAAAAATAATACACGCCAGGTTCAAGAATCATCGCGTACTTTACACCACCATAACTAAATAAACGTAATATTTGGATGCCGTTGAGAATCTTGTTACGAAAGGCGTATGATCTTAAAAAAGGGTTTTGAAATTCATTCCTTGTCCGATCTAATGTCAAAATGTGTGGCATCATTGTGTTGTTCAATAGATGAATTGATTGAGTCCTTATCTTTTCGCTTATTTTGAAATTACGAAAACATTGAGTACATACACATCGTTGCCAAACACATCAACAACATACTGATGAACTATATTTCTTTTCCTCAGCTTATATTGATTGGGGCATCATTTTCTCAGTTCAACCGGCATTTTATCCCAAGGAAGCCGAAGCAAAAGGCGCAACACCTTCTCAAGTAAGTTACTTAACGGCTCAATGGATGAGTGTAATCGAACGAATTCAGCTGGGGCTTCTGGGGGCCAAAATGGGTAGGGATGCGTCGGAGTCGAGACTCACCCTCCAAAAAATTTAATCAAAATTCGTAAGCCCCACTCGTTTTCTTCATTGTAACTTGTGACAATCCATTCAAGTAAGATTTTTTTCTCATGTAGCAAACCAAAAGTATGAAATGACCGAACCTATTTCTGACCCATCCCTTGTCAGTTTGGCCCCAGAATCCCCAGCTGAATTCGTTCCATTACACTCATCCATTCCCTCTTTGATTTTCATTTCATTGTTTTGACGCTCCTTTTCTGTAGTATGGATTTGTTTTTGGGATTGTTCATTTGTCAGCATTTTTGTCCGCTCCAATATTTGCCAAGTATGGCAACAGTATTGGACCCAAACTTTTGTACAATGTTGGAGCTCTTGTTCAGAGCTTACAAGGGATCGCTTTTGGTTTCCTGGCTTATGTCGACAATCTTGGATGGTTCCTTGGACTATCATACTTTCTCAGGTAAGATTTTAAAGTAATGTGACAAAATCTTGTATAAGGTATATTTATTGTGAAACATTCTTCTCCCCTCCTATTGATTTGTGTTCGCTTGAAATGATGCAAGTTTAAAAGTAAATTATAATAAGTATGACACAGCGTTGGAAACTTGAAACAAACTGAATTTTATTTGAACGTCTTCGTTCCTGAACAAGAGAAATCTAGACTATAAACTGTTCACTTTTTTGAGTGGAAAAATATTTGGAAATCTACTTTTCTCATTAACCGCCAATTTGAAATCCTGAATAGAAGGTTTTCGTGTTGGGTTAGAAGCAAGTTGATTTTCTAATCAGTTCAAGTTTATTCTGGACGATAAGTTGTGCAAACAAAGATTGTGCGGCCACTTTTGTCACTAATCGACTAAAAACATTGGGGTGAGGTTATGGTCAGAATATTTGTTGAAATATCGGAATGTAAGATACTGAGCTAGAAAAGGGTTTCCCACGCTGTGCTTTGTATTTGTTGACACTCCTTACAAAGGACATATTTTCTCGTCATTTTTTCTGGGTCTGATGAATTTTACAAGCCATGTCAGAGTGTACAGTTTCAGACCATGAATTGTCTTTTTAGAGTTTACAAACTCGAACCAAACTTGGTGACTAAACAAAGGATACATTACAGAATATGGACAAGTTACTCCAATAAAACTTTAATGAGCATTTGCTTGCAACGGTATTCTCATTTTACATGAGCAGAGTCTCTGGATTTCAGAGCTAACCTCAACTTAAACGTGTTCCCGAAATTGTAGCTTGGATCTTAAAATTAATTTCTCTCCATATCTTGAGACTTTTGAAGTTCGGCTGTGTATTATTCGATTCAAAAAATGACAAAGTCATGGTGATTGATCATAATTCATAACTTAAGGCCGAATACAGGGTCGGCGGTCCAAGTGTAGATTTTGGCATTTTTAGTGGTACAAAACCAGGGTTTGTTTCAGATCTAATTGAGGCTCATAGATTTGTTTGCCTGGTAAATCCTCAAAAGTGAGACAAGCTGGGATACCAAAGAGTCCATTCCAACCAAAAATTTTGCCTTCCTCTCCTTGAGGGACAAATGCAAGGCACTGTGCCAACTGTCCCAATTACTTCATCGATGTCATGATCTCATCCATGCCCAAGGGCTTCAACAGGAATATGTATAACACAAGTTCTATTCTTCAAAGCATTGGGATTCTTTGACTGAAAATTTGAAAAAAAATCTATTAAAAACTACAAAACTTATGATGGTCCTAAGGGGTCTACACTTGGGCCGCCGATCCTCTAATTTACAGGCGCATCCAGGCTTGTTTTAACTAGAGGGCTAACAGAGAAATGTCACTCCAGTACAGTGGAGATTTGTTTTGAACACACTTCATTGTTCCGGCAGCAAGGGTGTCAAGTGAATTGAATTCATCATACATTGCGCTTGTTTGAACAAACCAGTTGAATAGTGATGGAAACAATCCAATCTTCAATCATATTCACGATAGGTTGCCCAGCTAGGTCTGCCCATTAGCCTTCAGCGCCCATCATTTGTCGGTTGAATTCCATGAGGAAAAAGGCTTTCTTCTGAAGATGAGCGCAACTGGCACCCCTTGCTTTATTCGTCTTTGGCTCAGGGGCGCAATGTAGAAGGAACTTGCTTCTTGATTTTGCAAGATGTTGTACTATGTGAGGGGTGATGGCAATCCTAAAGCTAGCAACCTCGCGTGAGAAAGATTGAAAGATTGTTTTTTTTTTTTTTTGGTTTTTCCATCAGCACAGTTGAAAGGGCAATTTTGCCACTGGCTCCCTAAAAACACAAGGTCGGGTTGTGAATTGCATAACCTAGCGTGTTCAACGTCAAATCCCACCACACACACACACACACACACACTGCAAGCTTGGTGACTCACGAATATTTTCGGAGTGTCATTTCTCTGTTAGCCCTCTAGTTTTAAACTCAGGATGGCGGTATTTGTCACTTTTCTCTGAGGTAGAATTTTTTTTCTCAAGGCTTGCTCTGACAGCTCTTTGTTCATTTTTAGAAGACCAGAGTGCACCCAAACAGATTTCATGGTTAGCTGAATGTGCGACACCCATCTGCGTGACAAAATGTTTGTTTCCGTTAAAACATTTAGGATGACCTGAATTTCTGTAATCCTTTCAAAGAAATATAATTGCCTTTATTTAACTTTGAGGGTCTCCTCAATATACTTTTTATGGCTTGTGAAAAGGTAATAGGGGAAATGTTTGCAAAAGAGACGAGATAATATTGTGTCGCCATCTGTTGTAAAATTAGATTAAGATTCTGTCGGGGTGTCCCCTTTTGAAGAAAATTAAAATTAATTAGGAGCTTTGAACCCTTGCCTGTGGAAAAAAGGTGAAGCAAATGGGCCACCCTCTTCAAGGCATGTTTGGTTAAAAGGTAAGTCATCCCCATTTGATCCTCCAATCAATTCAATGATCAATCTTATGCGTGTCTTTCCAACCTCGAGTGACATTGCTTAAAATTAGAGGCCCTATGAAGATGAATGCTTTTTCTGACAAATTAATTCCAAACCAGCTGAATTCTACATCATGTTACAAGGGTGCAAACTTTCACAAAAATTAAATCTATTACTTGAATAGACGGTATGCAAAATGCAAGGGAAGAACGCCATGACTTTTTTGCATCGGAAACAGTGCGTTAGACGTACGCAGTGCAAAACTACTTTTACTGCAATTATTCATACTTGTTGCTTCAGCATCATTTTACATGTCTGTTGTGTAGGAGTAGAAACAAACTCTTTTCAAAGTTTTTGTTGCCATCATAAATGCACAAATAGCATCCATATCTTTCTTGTAATTTTTGTCAGTCAGTCACTTAATTTTGTGAGTGCTAACAATCATATTGCTTGCAGATCTAGTAAGACATGTGGACTGTTTGGGATCATTTTTCTGCTTGGAAGTATCTGGGCACCTAGATTTTTTTGCGTATTCCTTACCATGAGTTGGACTGTCTTCCTCAAACCAATTTACATTCCAAATTTGAAAACCTCCAGTTGACCCAGGCTGGCATTTATCATGAGATGCTTAGAATTATTATTCAATGTCATAAAATATTGTCTTACTTATTACAACCAAATTATAGATTCTGAATTCTGGAAACCCAATTACTCTAGTTGTCCCTTTCTTTCCTTAGAATTGTACCATTTATTGCACTTATTCACCATCTGTTTTGACTACATATCTGAATTTATACGTTTCTTTAAGCAACAGCTGACTGGTAGCTTGTAGTACTTAAGGTTGAGAGGTCAAAGAATTAACGAGATCCCAGATTTGTTCACTGACCCAAAAGTTTGACTTGTTTTGAACTTCTCATTATGTACTGGACACAACTTAACTTTTTTGGTGTCGCAGTCATTTTCTAACTTACTGGTTGGACTTATAAATCTCCATAAGCTAATTTAAAAAAAGAACTCTTTTTTGCTCTTATTCATTGACCATTGGTTTTGAAATTGTCAAAAGGATTGTTCAAAACCAACTACATAACAAAGTAAATTAGTTTTGGTTTGATACATTTAAACATTGATCAAATAAGGTTGATTTATTCACAAACGTCAATCAAAGGTTGAACCTTAGTGACGAATCAAGAGGCACAAAACTTGAAACCCTTATATTACAACTTTTTAACTTTTTTACAACTTTGTTTGTTGAATTCAATTGATCTGATTTATTTTCATGTTTGTCTTCAACAACTCACAGAGCTCTAGATGGAATGGCGGATGCTGCATCTTGGGGGGCCATTCTAAGTATGCTGATGAAGATATGGCCAGACAAAGTGGCCTCAATCATGTCATGGACGGAACTTTTCTTTGGCCTTGGTTACACAATAGGTAAGTATTCAAATAGACATGCATCATTTTTTTACGCTTGAGACTCCTTCTATCTTATTCCTGTATTTCTAAGTAGTTAAGTTAGTGTTTTCCATGCTTTTTAGCAAGGAGTATTTTTGTACAAAAATGGAGAACTTGAGTAACACAAGTCTCAGTAAGAGGTCTTCATTTCAATGATTTAGTAGTGGCAATCTGAAATGATTTTTCAAAGGAAAAAAGGCTCGGATCAAGCAATAGATAAATGAAACTTCGAAAACCAAACACAGAAGATTTAAATCTAGAATTGATGTCATCACCAAATTTTGAGAAATAAATTTCAAGGCTACTTTACTTTTTTGGAATTTGAGGAAGATACCAATATGGAACAGTTTAAGTCATTTTTTTATTTGATATGGAAATAATTCAGGAAACGTGGATATATGTGAAACAAAAAAGACGGTTCATGATTATGAATGGGAGCATAAAAAAGAAATTTTAATCAAATTTAGAAATGAAAGTAATATGCAGTTTAGTCCTAAACATCTTGGACAAATTTTCTAAAAGTATCAAGGATGACGAAATTATTTTTGTTTTCTTTTGTGGGTAGAATATTTTTGCATGAAATAAATGCATTTTTGCTGCCTTTAAGACATAACTATGATATCACTATCAAATTATCAAAAAATCAATGATGTTCATATCACGTACTATTTTATATCACGTAATCAGCTACACCGCTGGTCAGGATTAGTTAGATGTGTGCAAATTTATAAAGTTATAAGTAAAACTGTTATTGTAATTAATCATATTTGAAACTAATTGTAAAAAAAAACTGATTGTAATTAATTAAATCTTGACCAATGAATTTGAAAATTTTCAATTGCAAATTACAATTACATTTTCCCCTAAAAAGCAAGCTCTGATTTGAAACATATTTTGAATTTTCCGCATATTTCCAAAATTATTTAGTATGTACATTGATAAATTCCAAATTGTCAACTTTTTGATGTTAAACACTTATAATACTAAAAGAGTAATTTGAAGACAAATATGTTCTTTTTTGTTTCAAGAAAAATGTAATTGAACTATAATTGAAAGTGATTTAATTACTTTTTGAAATTAATGGTAATTGAAATAAATTACATTCGAAAATAAAATAACTGTAATTGTATTGAATTACTTTTGAGACCAAAGTGATTTTAATTGTAATTAATTACATTCTGACAGTACTTGGCACAGGTCTGGGGTCAAGGAGTAAAATTGTGGCAAAAATTAAAGTTTTGCCTGAAAATTCTCTCATTGCAATGAGGTAATTTAAATATAAACTTAAACCCTTTAAACCCCGCTATTCAGTGAGTTTCATTTTCAACCTGTTTTTCCATTTTTAGGGCCAGCTGTTGGATCCTTTTTATACTCAGTTGGAGGTTTTCTTCTTCCATTTGAAGTCACTGGTGGGATTGGTTTGGTTATTGCTGTCCTGATCTTTTTTGTCATTCCAAATGTAGACAAAATCCAAGAAACAGATTCAAAAGACACCATAACTGAACCTGTAGAAACTAAGCCTTCATTAACTTTAACTGCAGTGGCCAAAGTAAGTTTCTTAATATGAGGTCCCCGTACTGCCAAAGTTTCTGAGCACTAATCAGCTTTCTCTTAGAGCCCCAAATTGTTCATGCCTTATGTGGACAACATTATCAATTTTGTTGGTTATGGCTTCATTGAAGCCATGATTGAGCCACATTTGGATGAAGCTGGTGCCACTCAAGCCCAAGTTGGCTTTTTCTTCCTCATCATGGGAGCTCTTTATATGGTGACCACTCCAATTATTGGTTATGTGAGTATCAAATTAGGGGCTTGAATTTGAGTAGAGCTGATAATTTTTTTTTGCTCTTTTGGATGAGAACAAGCCAATTTAGGTATAAAAATTGAGATTTTGGCCTCTGGTAAATATTTGAATGCGCATATTACAGGATTTTTAGGCCTTAAGGAAGGATATATAACCAAATTGATTCACCAACATTTTTTCACTTGGAAGAGCCATCCCAAAAATTGGACAAGAAATATTTTGGTTTGTGCTTTTTAACGATCCATTTTAAGACAAAAAAATTCTTGGCCATTTCAAGCTGGAAGACAACTTTTTGATTTTTTTTGCTCTTCTTTTAAGAGCGTCATTTCACATATTACCTTGCTCTCACTATGAATATGATTTCAAAATGCAACATACTTAATTTCATCATAAGTTTTGAAATGTACCATTTTTTGATAATATATCATTTGTTTTTAGACATGTGACCGCATCAAGTCTCCTATTGTTGTTTCCATTTTGGGCAACGTTTTCATGGCTGTGGCTTTTGTGTTTGTGGGTCCACTTCCCTGGATTCCAATTCAATCTTCGGTTGATTTGTTGTTTGGAATAGGAGCATGGGTTGGCTTTAGTTACACATTTTGCATGGTCTCAACTTTTTCCAGAGCTCATGGTGAAGCCATGAGAAAGGGCTACAATGATGATCTCTCCACTTATCTAATATTATCAGGTGAGTTCAATAAATGCAATACTGACTAAACCCAAAATCACTCTCAAAATTGTTCCTAGAACATTCGAAATTTGGCGGAACAATATTTTTGTTGCAAACAAACATTTCAAATAGGCCCAAAGCTGTATGTCTTTAGATTTTTTGTGACCAAAGGAGCTGATGTCCTTGGTAGACGTTGCTGAGGCAATCTTTTTTTAATGGATTATTTGTAATTTTAGGGTTGTGGTCGACGTCGTTCTACTTTGGAAACTTTGCTGGTCCAACTGTTGGAGGATTTTTAGTGGAATATCTTGACTTCAGAGGGGCAACAGTAGTGTATTTGGCATTATATATTATCATGGCTATGGTGGATGTCGTTGATTATGTTTTTACTGGTGCTAGTCCACCCAAAGACAACAAAGTTGAAGACTATGAGGAAATATAAATTTTAGAAGATGCCAACGACAAATATATTTTACTGATTTTTTACCACAGTCAACCGTTTACTTGCTTTTTATGCTCTAACATTTTTTTTGTTATTTGCGGATTTTTTTATCAACGCTACAAGTAATGGGATACAAATGGTGCGCTAGAAGGGATGGGACAAGGGACAAAGGATGGGATTAGGTTAACTAATAAAGTTGCATTTTTCCTCAAGTTGCAATGTTTTGGCTGAATGATGTTCCTTTTTAAAATAATTATGTTGAATTTGGACAAAAATATGGCATTTGAAGAAGGAATTTCGATTGTGATACAAATTGAAATCTTTAACGCGTTTTCCAATGTTTTGTCGCGTTTTAGTACCAATTCAAAAAGGCAGAAATATCTTCCTATATTTGAAAAATAAAAATAAATTAAAAACGGATTGATGGAGAAAATAATTACATCTTGATTTGACGATTTTGGATTGAGATTTAATCCGGTTTTTTACATTTTGCTCGCCATCTTGTTTATGGAGCTAACAAAAGAAGTAAGGCCATACTTTTTTGTTTGTAAGTTGTTTAATTTTGCCTTTTCAATTATATTTTTTCTTACTGAATTCCGGACCTGTGATGTAATTGAAAATTGAAAGTCAGACTTAGATATTTATTTAAACACTAGACCGCGTGCAAGTTTTGATCAGTCTGATTTGACAAGGGGGGCGGAATGCTTTAAATTAGTGAGGAAAATGTCGCCCTCACAACTGTTGAGCGTACTGCTAGTGTGACCAAACATGTGAATCAAGACCAACTTTATAAAATTTGTGCTTGAAGCCACAAGTTAGTTTTGGTCCAAACATGTACCCTATGTAACGCAAAAGCTTAAATGTGTGTTCTCTCTATTAGTGACTTATTCAATGTATTGCCAGAAAAGTTCTGGCAAAAATTCAAATTCAAGGCATGGCCACCTAGTGACGTCTTTGGTTGTTTAAAGAAAGTGACCACTAGCAATACCAATAGCAAAAAATGACCCACAAATATTACTCAATTCTACCTTTGATTCATCAATTGCATGGTTGTGATTTGCCTGGTCACAAATTTCAAATGTTCCCGCAATTTTGTCCGTTCAACAGTTGGTGAGAGGCGACACGTTTTAACGATTACACCGGATTACAGGCCCTCTAGTATTCAATAGATCTCAATGAAGTCAGATCCCTCAAATTTACTTGTTGCACGTCGCACCCACAGATTTGGACAGATACAGTATACTAAGCTTAACAAGCGTTTCAGTTTGAAGGATAACTCACTGGTTGCTGTTTCAGAGCATTCAGTTACAGCTGAGGATCCAGTATGTCCAAACAAGAACCTTGTGTTATGGGTTCAGTTGTTTTTGAACATACTGAGCCAATACTTTACAGAAATCCAGGAATTTTTCACGCAACCTTGTCTAATCTACAACTACTAGTTGTCCTTCAAAACTCAGTTGTGTATCATATCTGTGGAGATCTGTGGTTGCAACACTTCAATGAAGGATGAAAATGAAGGATGAGTCCATTCAATTAAAGTTTCTTGGATAAATACGGTCTATATCAGGGTGATTATTGGGCATGATTTTTCAGGGGTACTAGTTGCAAGGGAGACGGTATTTTGGGAGCGAAGTCTGCGCCTTGATTAGAAACAAACGTGAAAATAAAGACTTTTTTACAACCACAGACCAAGCCCTACACTTTTCAGTTCTAGCTAAGCAAGCATACAACGGCGACCGTAGTTTGATCCGTGACCTCCAGTTGACTCAGGCTGTGTATTCTGGATTGATTGCGACAATCAAACTTCTTGAAGGACATTTGTGTTTTAAACAAGGCAAAGCACTCTATGACGTTCCTCTCTTATTTTTTCGAAATTTTCCCCATTTTTGTAATTTTGGAGAAAAATTGGCATCTTAAATAATATATTTACAGCTATTTACTATCTGATGGTTCTGCTGATGACCGAACGCTTGGTCGGTAAAATATTACAATGAACGGTCTCCTTGGAATTGTTAAAAATAGGTTTACTGTACCGTTTCGTCAACCAATCCCTCGCAGGCTAGTATGAACAAGGAAGTCCTCGATTAACGGTCAATTTAAAATGACTAAAAGGGCCAAAGCAACCCCCAAAGCTTTTGTGTGAATTGGTCTGTCGCAATTATTACCATGTTATAAAGCATTAGCCAATGTCATCACTGCAGGAAAATATGGGTCTTGGGACAAAATATAGCTTAAACTAAGCTTTAATTTTGTTGTGTGTCTAGCTTTGGTTATAAAATTCTCACCAACTGAAACAAAATTTTGGCCAAAAGCTTTTTTGATATATAAGTTGTTGAAACGAATTATGACTTAGATGTATACTATTACTCAAGTTAATTTTTGTAAGTTATAAGTAGGAACCGGAAATAAATTTGCAACAAGTGACAAAATATCCAATATATATTTTCTTCAAAAGGCCAAAATATTGGGAAAAAAGCCGGATATTAAAGAAATATTTTTTTTGACAAGGCCAGTTTTTGGTATTTACAGACATAAAACTAAAATAAATACCGATTTTCCAAATTTCTTTCTGGTGAAATTGATGCATTTGACCGTTTTTGGGGGCAAACTTGACATGTCATTGATTTAAACAATACAATTTTCAATTTGACTCAATAGATGGCGCAGTTTTTTCGTATACGACAGTTGTTTTGTATGGACGGCAGTCGGAGTCACTAGCATGCAAGGGGGGCGACAAACTCAGGTTTACCATTACATTTCGCCAGAGGGCGCATTGTTCTGAATTTGTCGCGTGAGTGAGTGCGAGACAGGCAACCAAGCACCAAAAAATCAGCTGAACGGCTGTTAAGAATTCTGCCGAAATACAAGCAGACAGCCGGCTGGCTGCCCAAGCAAGCCTTAAATCAATGTGCTCCCCCTGCTAGCATGCTACATAGACGCCGACACGACAGCTGACTCAGGCCAGTCAAGCCATCCCTCTACTTGCACTACTGTCTTGACTATCAGTGGGGACGGGCAGAAAGTGCAAATAATCTTACCCTTTTAGTTACCAAAAGTTCCAAAAAAATGCGCCCTAAAGTGCAAAACAAAGTGCAGGAAAATGTTAAAAGTGCAAATAAATGTCAAAAAAGAGCAAATAAATGTCGAAAAAAGATCAAAAAAGAGCAAATAAATGTCGAAAAAAGATCAAAAAAGAGCAAATAAATGTCAAAAAAGTGCAAATAAATGTCTAAAAAGAGCAAATAACTTGCATTTGGACTTAAAACGTCATTCATGGAGTACCCACGGCTCCTAATTGAATAGGAGAAGTCATTTACAAGTTCTAAAGACATTTGAGATTAGTTTGAGGTGCAGAGACAAGTAATAGAGTTCTATTAATTAGGTCACTAGCAAAAAGGATGTAAAGTCATGAAAAATACTCTAGTCAACAATATTCTGAATTTTTCATTCCTAAGGTGGTCTCGTGGATGTGTGTACCTAAAATATTGTCGAAATATATGTAGCAATTGTTTTATATGGCTTTACATCGCTCCGTTTTCGTCCTTCAAGTTGTTCAAAAAAAGACATTGAAAATTGAACAGAAAAATACCCATGTGTGCCTAACAACTGCATCCGGTAAAATAGTCATAAATGTGTTTTAAGCATGTTTTTAGAACCATTACTTCAATTTTTGGCCCATGGCCTAATTACCAGAACTCAATTTCAAATGTGGCATTATCTCTTGACCTCAAAACTGTTCTGAAATACTTTTGGAACTTAAAAGTAATATCTCCAAGTCAATTAAACAATGTATACTGCTACATTGATGTATCTATAGCTTAATGATTTTAAGTTTGTATCAGGCTTTTTTAGAAATAGCGATCTTTGTAGGCAGCAAACCTAATTCTGCAATCTTTATTGTTTGTAGATCCTTCCATTACCAAAACATGATTTACTTTAGGTTTGCTATTTGTTGGTTGCATGCAATGGGATTCTTTTGTCTAATCTTTAGTTTAGTGAACAGGATGTTATAGTTAAAGCCAAGATGGTGATTAAAGTGTGAGGTTTGCGTCTGAAATGCTTATATTTCTTCAAGGTGCTAGAATGGTTGATTGCAAATGCAAGCTTTTTTGACTAGTGCAAAATTTGATCTTGAAACTAAAAATTCTTTCAAAAGCCACTACATTTTCTTAGCAATTTGTCAATTTTGGCCAAAAACGTAAATAAAAAGTGCAAATAAATGTGAAAAGTGCAAAAGTGCAGAAAAATGGGTTTATGTTACCAAAAATCTTTTTACACTATTTGCCCGTCCCTAACTATCAGGGTTGTGATAATGGCGCAATTTTTCTCCACTCCTTGGTTTGTTTGGCTTTTTTGAAGCTTCATGTTAAAGCCACCGTCGCTAATGTTCTGATGACGCTTCTTTAACATGAGCTTCGTTAGCACAGAACATCCAAAATACGACAGTTTATTCACGATTTCAGAACAACTCAAATTTCAAGGGATTTCAAGGGGGTGTTGCTTAGATATCTTTAGGATATTGGCTCTTTCATCCCAGCGTTAAAGCTCATGATTCCCAAAGGAGGCACATTTTTCTACAGGGAGCGTTTTAACTCAATTATTTCTTTAAGAAGCATTTCAATTTTTGGGGTTGAAAATCAGCTTGTTGATTTAATATAAAATGCCATTTTGACGGCAAACGTGTGATTTTAAAAGACAAGATGAAGTATCATTTGGAGAATATGAAAATATCTTCTCAATGGCAGTATTAAAGATGTCATTTACTAAGTATTATTTTTTTTTTTTGGGGGGGGGGGCGGATTTTTTAATGCCGCTACAAGGAATGGGATTCCCTGTAAAGAGAGTTAATGATTAATTTAGTTTATAAAATTACCGTTTATATGAAATCTGATCTACCAGTGAGTTACTGTTGGCAGATCTGTACAACCCTCGAATAGTAGGTTGGTCAGGAATAGTGTTTAAAAAATTGTCCAATCCTGCCTTAAATGCAGGATACCGATAAAGAAGAGAGGAGAACTTCATTGATCGAACTAGCCTCGATTCCCTTGGATTTGGAGGTGCTCTCAGAACCCACGTAAAACCTCTACGATCGCTACAATTGATCTCAAATCCTGGGTTAGGACAGAGCCCATGAACGCTCTTGAAAACATACAGCTTAATAAACCTTTCATACCTTCTCTGAGTACTGTACAGCCCTAACTTTTGGAGCCTCTTCCAATACGAAAGCTCTCTCATTCCAATGAAGTTCCTAGTAAAACATCTTTGGACCTGCTCGACCTTTTGCAAACCTGCTGAACTCATTGGAGCCCAAATGGGTGAGGCATTGTCAAGATGAGGTTGAACAATCGACTTGTACAGAGTTAGTTAGCATCGTAATACTATCTCTGGACTTGAAAGTGCGATAAATCCAACAACACGTTTGAAATGCCTTCCCCACTTTCAACTGGATATGCTCATTAAACTTTCCATCATCTTGGACGACAACTCCTAAATCCCTCATGGACGATACCTGCTCAGTATCAGAACCTCCATTGTCTTTGAGCGGATAATCTAATTTTGACATGGAATTTCATCCCGTTCAATGCCATGTTACTCTCGCCAACCCAAGAGTAGACTTTCTCCAAGTCCTCAACTAAACATTTTGAGTCCTGACCATTCCTTCCACAAACTAATTTTGTATCATCAGCATTTGAGGAAATACTGGCTTTTGTTCTAAACTTCTGGAGAGGAGAAATAAAGAGAATAAACAGGAGCGGCCCAAAAATCGAACCTTGTGGAACACCTGACTTGACATCATACATGCATGCCACTAAATGATCCTTCAACCTTGACTATTTGCATTCTATCACTCATGAAACTACCAATCCAATGCAGGACCTTACCCTGGACCCCAAACTCTTTGAGTTGATCAAGCAAAAGACCATGATCTACCTTATCAAAGGCCTTGGCAAAGTCAAGATAGACTATATCAACTGACTCGTGACTTAAATACTTTTAAAACGTTATTTGATGCCATTGAATATATCTTTTGTGGCATGGCCGTGAAATTGCCACTTAAAAGACATATTTTAGCTTAATGATGTCATTTTTACATTACTTTTTTTTTTTTGAAAACTTTGATTTTTCATCTTGCGATTTAAATTTTATTTTCAAATGAAAATATTATAGTTGCATCAAATGACAGTTAAAGTTCTAAAATGTCAATATTTGGCTTATGTTTGTCTGCACCATTTTGTGCAATTTATTATCACATGGCAGGGCTTGATTTTAAAACACTGTAAAAAGAAATATGAAAAGAAATCAATCTTAAAATCTGAGCCACAAATTTGTTAATTAGTTTTGTATGAGTTTTAGAGTACACCTAAAATTAAGAAAATTTGACTCTGGTTTGCCTCCCTCTAGTGACGGATTTTCAAGCTTCGCTTGAATTGTTTGATATTGAAGTGATTATCTTTGTGGCCTTCTACTATTGTTTTTTTTCCAAAAAAGGGACCACAGGTTTTATCTTTTAATACTAAGGTTCAATCTATCAATCCAACACACTTTGTTAATGTCCTATATAATTCCAATCTAAAACATAACTTTGTTAGAGTACACTCCAATTGTCTATGTTCATAACCCTCTCAAAGGACTACAAAAGGCTTGGACGAGATCTTATTCAACAAAATTACTTTCAAAACAAAATCCAAGGTTTTGCAGAGACAAGAGATGAAATTTCAATTCTCATTGCCATTAATTACATTTGAATTAAAAAACTCAATTTGGTTTGTTTCCATGAGGCTGGTGGCAAAACTATTTGAAAAGAGGAGGAAGGGTAATTCGTGGAGGTCAATGCTATGGTGGAGTTTTCCAAGGCAAGTATGAGATCATTCATGTATGTGTAGGGTATGCACATGTGTAGGGGAGATATCCTTGTTATTGGACCAACAGACATTCCCGAAAGACATACCCAAAGGGTATATGTATAAATGCCAAAAAAGGTGTTAAAAAAGATGCGTAAAGTACTGGCACGATTTTTGAGCTTCATTGGCAAATCAGGTTTCGCCGCAATTGTTGCAAAAACTAACATGATCAAAGTTCCTTCACGTTCTCTAAAACTTAGAAAGCAAAAATCGACTTGAATAACAAAAATTATTCAAAGTGCTCTTTCGCTTGCATTGTGCCCTCAATTTGGGTTAGAATGGCTAATTGACTGACAAGCAAAAAAAAACAATGCAATCTATTACTTTGCATGTAGGAGTTTAACCAAAGCTTCAAAATTCGCCATTAGATGGAGACAAAACACGGGCAAAGTCTCTTAATTTCAGACCTATCCTAAACTTAATTTCGTTGACAAAATTGGAGCTTAGATCTTAGAGTTGATTTCTTTTTCATGTTTTGAGCCTTTTTGAGTACAGCTACGACTTTACTGTGGCCAAATCTAGCTTCTTTTTTCATAATTTAGCTTCAAAGCTTGACTGGGATCTGGTTACACTACTGATGATATTAAAATCGGATATAGAAAGACTTGTACAAACATTCACAGACTAGTGATGTGTTTCGAACCAGGAGTGCTGCCAGTTTTGACTCGGAAGTTCATCTATGTTAAAAAGGGCAGGTTGTTTTGAACTTTTTGAAAAGACCTAAACAGGGACCAATTTGGCAACACTCGAACTAGTTCGATTTCGAGTTCCATTGATAGTTATAAAAATGAATTTCGAGTTTGCAGTGCTGCCATATTTTATGGCGGATTGCCTGTTGAAAAGTTAGTTGTGGTCAGATTTTTGACCCTAAAAACCAAAATGGCAAAACTCTGCCAAAAATCCAACTCGAAATCATAGAAGCTCGAAATACATCAGTAATGCACACGAAATGCACACCGACGGAAGAATACAGGGACAAAACGCAACCTTGATTTGGGGATACAAAATGACGAATGAATTTTAACGACTAGTTGTAACATAGTGTTTGATTGGCCCCCAAAGGCCTCAGGCTTCCATTGGCCTTCTTCACAATTTGAAATGGGGATGGCAAGAATGAAGAAAGACTTGAAATATTGCCTTTAAATATCAACTTCTCAAAATTTGTTGAAACATCATAACTAGAGACAGGAAGTTAAGACGAATAAAACTGTCAAATTAGACGAAAAAAGTCGAATAAAATTACCTGATTAGACGAATAAAGACGAATAAAATTGTCCGATTAGACAGAAAAAGACGAAAAAACCTGACAGACAAAAAAAAAAACCTGACAAATGCGACAAAAAAGACAAAATAACCTGACAAATACGACAAAAAAGACGAAATAACTTGACAAATACGACAAAAAAGACGAAAAGAACTGACTTACATGGCAAAAAAGGAGAAAAAGCTGGACCCTTGTGCAAAACAGCAAAATCTACAAAGTTAAGAAACGGAAAAGTGCCGAATGACCAAGAAATGGTCAGTGGAACATACAATTCTTCAAATAGTCATTTAGCCTTTTCAATCCAATTTTCTTTCTTTGTGTCAGGAAACTTTACAAGTTAAAATGTAAGTGTGGATCATATTTTGTTGCCCAAGTTTTGGCATTGAACTTTTTTAAAAGTGTCTATTTGATTCCAAATTTGAGAAAAAAGACTCAAATCTAGGAAAAGTTCCAAATTTTGACTAATTAGTCAAAATTAATTAAAATTAGACGAAAAAAGACGAATAAAATCCAAATTAGACGAATAAATTTGTCGCGACGAACAAGGGTAAAAAAGACAAATAAAGACGAAAAAAGACGAATAAGTTTATTCGTCTTAAATTCCTGTCCCTAATCATAACTCAAAATAAGCAATTGTAATAAGTCATATTAGAAAATAAAGTAATTTTAGTAAATCATATTTTGAAAGTAATTGGCAAAAATCGACCTTTTCAGAAATGGAGAATATTTGTACTGAACAGAGTAAAATCAAAACCTTTCCTAAAAGCGTGCTAGTTCAATCATTCACTTCTACTATGTTTCAAAGCAGTTTGGTTGAGTATGAGAATATTTGATTCTAGAATCAGTATGCTGGTCTACACTTTCAATTTAACACTTCCTATGATTCATTAAAACCATTAAAAGTGTTGAACCCTAAAATTGCAATATATTTTTGTTAAAAGTTGCAAACACTTGGACAAAAGTTGCAAAAAGTTGCTATTTTCTGGCCTAAAAATGTCACATTCTTTTGTCATTATGTCAGCCTAAAAATGTCACATTCTTTTGTCATAATGTCAGCCTAAAAATGTCACATTCTTTGTCATAATGTCAAATTTGACCAAATCTTTGTCACAATTCTGGGTGAAATGTTGAAGTCCTAAGTTTGTCTTTTCTGTAGATTTTGCCTTGCACAAAAGCGCAGATTTTTGCACAAAGTATTCTAGAATTTAAAAAGAAACCATTAATACTTGGAAATGGTCCAGAAAAAGTCCGTGTGAAATGTGTATTTTGAGCAAAATTCCCCAAAACTTCAGTGATCAAGGCAACAAATGATAAAAGTTGCTGTTTGTTGCAAAAAAATCGAAAACTTGCTATTTTTAATTGAAATCACCAAAAAGTGCATTTTTTGGTGCAAGTTGCATTTAACAACTTTATCTGAGCTCTGGTGACCATAGACTATATTTCTAAATCTGATTTTATTTTGGCGAAATCTTTGGCCACAAATAATGTCGCAGCTTAACTCAAGTAACTTTTTAATGTGAATAGACATCAATCTAAAGATTTTTCCGCAAGTGAAAAATTTGGATAGCTATCCCCTTGTTAAATCTCCATCTAGTGATGGTTTATTGATGCTTTGTTTGAATTACTTTAAATCAGATATCTAGCTTTTTTTCACTCTTTCGTTTCTCAAAATGAATCTTTAAAAAACCTCAATAACTTTGCCAAGGATTGTGTTTTGAATGAAGACCTCCCATGTTTTCACTAATAAAGAAAAAAACAAGTGACCCTCCATCATAAAAAGGCCAGTGAATCAATTGAGCTAGCAACGGTCCAATTGTTCAGTAATCTCTGCTCAAAAGGACGTTGTAACGTGCAGAATGACTCTTAGAACAATCTGCTGGCAAATGAAAAGTGATCGCATAACGTTTCCCGATTGAAGTATGTATGTGGGAAATCTCAGTCTATTTGTAGTGGTCAAGGTGTCTAAGAGATTAGGAAAAGAGTGTGTTTTAAGTACGCTATGAAGACTGTGGACGAGATTTTTGAGCAAATCCAAGGAACAGGATGGTACCAAAAGCGGTTATTGTACTACATGCTCAACCCTATCTTCTTCATAACGCCCTTTGTGTTCCTTAACCAGATTTTTGTTCTTCACATCCCTGGTAAGCTTCAAAATGAGCAACTACAAGTGCTTAAACTTGTCAACTGGACTTTAAATTTAAGAATTATAACAAAGGGCGAATAAATCAAAATATTTGCTACATCTCTTAGCTATTTTGGAATGTATCTAGTTTATTGTCAGTAATTATATGTAGACTAAAAACATTAAAAATATTTTTTTAAATAAGTGTGTGCCACAATTTCGTAAAGAAATATGTCTAAATTTTGAGGCCTAGAAAAATAATAATAGCTTGTAAAAATCGTCCAAGTGAGAAGTATGTTTTTGTCGTCATTAATAACTATGCCTTCTCTGACATCCAGATTCACATTTAAACCCCTTTGTGTCAGAGGATCAAATTTGTTCAAAACAATATGATAAAAGGCCCAAGAAATTACCTTCGTTTTTGAGAAGTTCTCAGTGTTACCATGAAAATGAAATGATTTACTCAAAGAGTTCACGAAATCAAGAGGAAACTTTTTTCGTGTTTTTCCAAACAAGTCCAAATTAAGACTAATCGGCTTGTAAATGTTTCTTGATAAAAAAAATCAGTTTACCACCGACCAAAATGTCCACACGTTATTTTTCCAACACCTTTTGATGTGAGTACTTCATTATATGACCAAAAGTTGCCATCCGAGAGGTCCAAAAATGGTTATTTACGTATTTGCAATTTTCGCTTCTTGAAATATTTTTGGATTGCTTTAAATTAAAAGGCTAGTTGGTGTGTGTTTTTAAATGAAATTTACATAAATGATGCCTCTCAATGCAAAGCTTTGACGATTTTGTCCTTTCTGTGCAATAAAAGTTTCATTAAACATTTCTTAGGCTTACTTGAAAAATATAACAAAGTCGTGATCTAAATGCATTTCCTCAACCAATCAAGGAAAACGTCAAGTTGTCCAAGTTAAATTTAACAAAATAGTTGTGATAAAAATGTAACTTATTGTGGATTTTCAGCCCATCCAAACAAAGGCCATCAGACTATGTTAGGCCAAAAAATCTGGCATTTCTGAACAACATTGCCATAATACTAACAATTATTGAACGTTCACAAGTTTGAAAAAAGAGCAGTTTGATGTGATTGCAAGGTCATTAAGAACTCTGAAACAAAAATTCCAATGAAATTTGACCGTCCCAGAAATCAACATCAGCAAAAACACTAATCATCCAAAATGTTCCCGAATTTCATTCTTAAGCTAATTCGCATAAAAAAATAACTCGATCTCCAGAGAGACTTCTATCCACATGCTTTCCTGCAAGTTTAATTTCAGAGACCTTATTTGAAATACATTTTACGCTTTCCTTGTGCAAAGTATTGTATTGCAGATCTTGTCAAAAACTATTACCAATCATGCCGTTTTCAACAAGTGCTAATACAAGTCACAAAAAATATTATTAACAAGTGCCATCATAAATATTTTAGAGTTTCATCTTTGAAGGCTTATCAGTACAGCTATGATTGAAAAGTTGTACCTAAAGCTTAGAAATTTATATTTTTGAGATCTTGAATTCTATTTGAGCTTATTTTTCATTTTTCTTGAGTAACTTAAAGGTATTTTTTCGCGTTTTTTAGACCTAAAAATATTTTTTTTTTCGAATTTAAATCCGACGTTAAAAAAGGGCTCAAATTTATTTTCAGGAGTAAGAACGAGCCCAAATGTTTCGACTCAAAAACAAGACCTCCATGTATTGGAACAAAAGAGAACAGACCTAATTTAGCCCTCAAAAACTGAAAAATTGGAAAAGACACTTTTTCGTCAACTTTAAGTTACACACAATCAGCTTAAAACTTTCGTGTTACACTGTAGCCTTCTATTTTCCTGGGTAACAATCTGATCAATTTCAAGACATACCTAAAAGAATGACCTACTATTAACGATCCATTCAAAGTAGCCGAACAATTTCCCCAATTTTACTATCAACATTGACACTAATTGCCATACTTGTCTTAGAGTAATTGATTACGTATTCTATTTGCTCGCCTTCTCAGATCATTGGTGTAATCCTTCACCGGGATTAGCACCCTCTGACTTGAATCTGAGTCTTGAGGAATGGAAAGAACTGATGTTACCCAAAGTTCTTGGGCCTGATTATCAACCTCGGTGGAGCCAATGTCACATGTATAATGTCCAAAACCTGAGTGTGGAGGCCATCCTGAAAGACAAGAACTTAACCGGATTCCCCGAGATTTCTTGTGAAGAGGTCAAGGGATATCAATACGACAGAAGGTTAGATTTCTCTCTTTTCTTACAGACTTACAGGTATTATTTAATGGCATTGGATCCTATTGATGTGTATGGACTCTTTTAAGCAACAGCTGAGGAAGGAGTTCTGATGACGTCACGGTCTGTGTTGGGTGGCCACACATGACATAATTGATATCGCCAAAAGAGGAGGTTGCGTAAAGATGCCAAAAGTCTTGGTGCGCTTAAAAGAGCCTATTTGGTGCACAGAAAAAAATGAACTTATCTTTTGTTCTCCAAAAGTTGTAGTCTTTTGATACAAAGTCCTCATTTGTCATTTTGGGACTTTACAGGATCATTTTATTTGCCCGAAATCTGTAAGGGTGGATGATGATTGCTTTCCAAAAATAAAGATAATGTTAAGTGGTCAAGGATTTTCCTAGTAGTGTCAACCGGAGGCCAAACTTGGCAATGCTTTATCAAGTACCGCATAGTTGTGAATCATTCGGGGTGAAGATTACAGTTAATTTTAAGTGCCAAATCTTGCCTCACAATCAATGCAACAAATGAGAAACATTAAGAACAATGAAAAAACTGAAGCTCCTCAAGCCACAGTTTTGGGTGTTTTACCTCCTTCAATTTAACTCAATATTAATTTAAAGTTATACTGATTAGTACATTTTTTTGACTATTCAGGTGATTGTTCAAATCCCTTTCCGAAAAAGATAGTTGTACCATTCCAATGAGCCTTAAAGTCTTTGGAATGGCCCCTTCAACAACAAATTGCTAGTCTTGTTGTGAGTTTTAATTCATGCTACGACTTGGTGCACGAACACATTTTTAAAAAAAGTTGAAAGCAAATCTGGGATAAATTTTATCAGTGTGGGTCGAATCATGTAGTTTTGAAACTTTAGCTTCACAATGCCTAATTTCTAATCTTAATGTGTTTTGAATGAGATAAGAAACCAAGTACTTGGAGTCATATGAAAAAAAAACCGCAAAAAGTCAGGCCATATCTTTACAGGTCAATAAATATGAAATACTAAAAGATTGCGTGCAATTCTATCAAGGATCGCGAAAAATCTGGATGCATCTGGTATTGGCAAAAGCCGTATTTTGAGTTCAGTTCTTGGCCATCAAGAGAGAAATTGAATTAAACCACTTATCCAAAAATTGATAAATTTAAGACCAAATGCTGATTTTCAGTAATTGACTGAACTTTTGGTGGCAAGAGTAATCTAAAACATAAAACATCTTGCTCTTTTCATAACAAAGTGAAAATACAATCGTCCACAAGGACAATTGCTTGGCTAGTAGGAGAGATTACCTTACCATATCAGGGTTGCCAGGTGGTTTGAAGCTGGCACTGTCAAACTTGTCTTAAAAAAATGGCAATTACGGGTGCTCACTGCCGTTTTTAAGTCCCATACTGCCATATTCAGCCACTGTTGAGAGGAAATTTTCTCTTAATTAGATCGTTTTGATCAGATTTTTAGGTTGAAAGTTTTTAATCTTGTGTTTTCAGTCGAAATTTTCGATCTGAATTTTTATGGTTGATATTTTTCAACGCCGCTCTTTTTTTGGTTTTGGTTTGTTAAACATAGTCGAGAAATAAATGCATATAAATCTCTAATGACAGTTACGTTAAGTGACTTTACTTAAAGCAAATTTTCTGTTTAGAATAATATACTTTTGCATACTTAAGATGACAATTGTAAAATGAGTACCAATAGAGAATGTGAACTAAATATATCGGTGTTACAATTTCCCCCCATAAGTGGAGACAAACAAAAAGGAGGTAAAAGCTCAAAGTCAATCACATATTGGTCACATATTGATACTCATTTTACAATTGTCGTCTTAAGTATGCAAAAGTATATCATCCTAACCAGAACATTAGCTTTAAGTAAAGTCACTTGACGTAACTGTCTTTAGAGATTTATACGCATATATTTCTTGACTAGGTTTAACAAACCCCCCAACCAAGCACTTGCTTATCTTCTCATTTTGGCTACCCTACTGTTCCTCTGCACTTCGGCCTAGCTGACCAGCACAGATATGAGGAGAAAAGGGCTAGATTTCACTAGATTTGGAATTGTTCACAACCTCTATATGTGATTGACTTTGATCTTTTACCTGTCTTTTGTTTGTCTCCACTTATGGGGAGAAATTGTTCCACCATAATACGTATTTAGTTCACATGCTAGATTGAAAAGGCAAAGTAAAAGAATCAAAACTGAAATTTCGTTCCCTCGCAATTTTTTGAGAAATTGAGGATATATAAAGGTTGCTTCAAGTGAGCGTTTTAAATCATACCGCTAGCGGCAAAACAGAGTACGTGGCTGGGCTGCGTTTCTCAGCCCATTTTGGCAACTTCAGGTTTGTCCCACTTAAGCGTCTATTTAATGATTCTAGGTCCTTGGAAACGATCGATATCTCACGTACTCGTAAAGATGTCTTGGTTGGAATTGGGTCAATAATAAACAAAATTTATTTTTAGGGTGATTAAATTAAAAGTAATTAAGAAAGCCTTGTGTTGATTCAAAAAGAGGGCTTCACATTGATCTAAACAATGATTTATTTGTTGATTCCAAAGAATCAAATCAATATTCCAAAATGTTGCCCATACACAGATATGAAATAGTTTTTAATGCTTCTTCCTGGCAATGCATGAATTTATGTGTATCATTTTCTAGCAAATAAACTGACCATATTATCAACCAAGTGTAAGCAGAGGTATCAAGACAAAAAAATTAAATCGCTTCCAAGGACCTAGAATCATTGAATGGACGCTTAGATGGGAAAGAACTTTGATTCGCCGAAATGTGCTGGGCAACTCAGCACAGCCAACGGCCCTGTTTTGCCGTTAGCAGTATGATTTAAAACACTCACTTGAAGCAACCTTTATGTCTCGCCATTGGAATTTGTTCTCAAAAGACTCACTTCTTTGTGGAGTTTGTCTAATTTCAAGTTTGATGGGCTTAACCGAACCCGAACCGGCAACTTTCGCACTTTCGGTCCATGATTACCTCATTACCTCCAAAATGCAAATGTAGTGCTGCTTTTTATGAGAAAATCCACATATTTGAATTTGTTCGTTACCTAGGTTGCAAATTTTGTTGTCTTCAAAACAAAGAAATGCCATCGTGCACTTGGAAACACAATTTTAGCAACTTTGTTTCAAAACAAAGATTTTAATCCCAAGCATTAGATAAAAGTGAAGTCAATTGATAAAGATATGCGTTGACAAAGTACAAATGAAGATTGTTTGTCCATATCAATGCGAATAAGATCATCGAAGTTTTGTTGAAATAGCCGTTTGAAACTTAGCAAACAATAAAATAGAGAGGAAAGGTATTGAGGTAGAACTATGTCAAAGAATACGTTTAAAAATATATCAGGTCTTTGATTTGAGGTAAATAGTTGAGACCATCGGGCAATATTGTATAATGAATTTTGAATATACTGTAGTCCACAAAACCTTGCTCACGACTCGAAATTGCATATAAGGGATCGCTTAATTGAATGATATTATTGATAAATTCCATTATATATTTGATAGATGACAGATTCATGATTTGAAGAAGATTTCATCAATTTTGTTACAATCTTCGCATTTAACTCCCAAAATTCCTACTTGAACAAGCACTCCAGTTTACAGATTAGCAGACCTGTGCCAATTACATCCAAACTATAATTAATTATAATTACACTGATCTCAGAAGTAATTGAATACAATTAAAATTACTTTAGTTTCAAATAAATGCTTAATTGATCTTCTACCGTCATGTACAACAAAAGCCCTTAGGGCTTAACAATTACTAAATAAATAAATGAATAAAATATATAATTTACAATTACTTCATTTTCAAATGTACTGAATTACAATTACAATTACTTCATTTTCAAATGTACTGAATTACAATTACAATTACTTCATTTTCAAATGTACTGAATTACAATTACAATTACTTCATTTTCAAATGTACTGAATTACAATTACCTTATTTTGAAATGTAATCCTTTTCAAAAGTAATTGAATTACCTTGAATTACTTTTCAATTACATTATTTTTTTAAACCAAGCTTGAACTCCCTTCTTTTCAAGTGCAAATAGTGCAAAGAGCATCACAAACTTGTGAGCTCTTTGCGCATCAATTTTCGCACCGAATAATATTGGAAGGACGGGGGAAAATCTGCAAAATTTCTAATCTCAGAACAGCTTATGTAATTTTGTACATAGAAATTGTACTTGTAATTTGTAACTGAAAAATGTCAATTACATGGGCTCAAATGTAATTAATTACAATAACAGTTAGTTTGATCTCAAATGTAATGAATTACGATTACAAGTACTTGGAAATGTTATTGCAATTATGTAATTGCAATTTCAATTACAATTACATCACATGTCTGCAAATTAGTTTACGCCAAAATACGATGTTGCAATTTTTCTCCTGAAACCGCAAATTTTGGTTCGCTTCTAAAACACGTGCTTATGCTCAATCACTAGAGACTTGGCCAAACCAGAATTTTCGGCCAAGAGCTGTTAACTTTTTTATTGGGGTACAATTATAAAATTTAAAATGTCATCTTGATCATGAAAATGGTCGTGTAATTTTAATGTCTTTTTTGTAGCGAGATGGCGGCCACTGCCGTCTCTGATAACGATTGGGTTTGTACCAGACAACATTATGCCACCAATTTGTATACAATTGGTGTGGTCGGTTTAATTGTTGGATCCGGATTACTCAGTGCCTTAGCTGATGCCAAAGGGAGGAAATATTCGTTTTTCATTAGCACATTGCTGGTGATAGTGTGTTCAATTGTTCCGATTTGGTTTTCCCATTCATACCTGTGGTACTGCATCTTCAAGGTACGTTGGATGTGTTGCAATCAATTGTAATATTCTCTAAAATGATTCTCATTTGATTCAGGCCCTCTCTTTTGCTTGCATGATGCCGTTGTTTCAAAGTCCAATGAACATCACTACTGAAATTTCAACCAGTAAAATGAGAGGATACGTGATTGGAATTGCTTGTATTGCGTGGTCTTTGGGCAATTGTGCCCTCCCTCTTCTGGCGTGGCTTGTAAATTGGTATGGCAAAGTAGACAAAATCAGACTTGTCATGGTTGAAAGTATAATAGAAGCGTAGGGGAAGTTAAGTAAAACAAAGTGATAGTACCATGCTCGAGTATAGTCTCAGGACATTAGCTGCGTTTTTGACCTTGAAAAACGCAGCTTATGAAATGAAACTGATTGAGCGCGTTTTTTGCCAGAGCTTTAGACGTTCCGTGGTCGAAAAAAAGGAACGGATAAAAGGTTCCGTTCTTTTCTCTTAAAAGAGGAATCCGTTACCTCTGAATTCTTCTTGGCATTACACAACACATATTACTTTTTTTCCTTTAATGGTGATTAAATTTGCGATTTGAAACATCTCAATCACAATAACTTGCTTTTTTATTTTAAAACAAATTTTCCCTCGTACATGTTCTTGTTTGTTGTTTAGTTTTTCCATCCAACACTTATTTGAATTTTTTGAAGTCTTGAATACCTTATGATTTCATAGTTAACATGCTAACCGTTCGGATTCCCCTACTTACATTTCTCGTCATTTTTTCCCCTTCCCACAATGATCTTATTGAGCTCTAGTTTCGAACATTGTTTCTTCTTATACATAAATAAAACGTACCATAAAGTGTTCGTAAGAGCCAAGCTTATCGTATTTGGCAGTACTTTATCGGTCGTAAACAAATATCAAACATAAAGCACTTTTTGGTCAAGTTCGAATATATACAGTAGTCTTGAATACTTTATGATTTCATTGTTAATACGCTAACCGTGCGGATTCCCCTACTTTTTTAGGTAAAGAGTACCAAAAAAAACGGACGGAATCAATCTTCACTCAGATCATTTTTCATTGGATTCAACTCTGTTAAGATTTTCTTGGGGGAGTAATGCAGTTCCTTATCTTTTCAGGTGGACCACCCTTCGAATTCTGTGTGTGGCTCCATTGTGCTTCATTTTCTTTTATTATGAAATGCTGCCCGAATCGCCTCGTTGGCTCATTTCCAAAGGTCGAACAGATGAAGCTCTGACAATCATAAGAAAAATCGCCAAAATCAATGAAGTCAAATTAGACTCTGATTTGAAGGAAAAAGTAGAAGAGATTGCCAAGGCCACCAATGAGAACGTGTATGGATACCTGTCACTATTTAGTTCGACAACCATGGCCCTGAGAACCTTATTCGTGACCATGGCTTTCACTGCAAGCTCATTTGTGTATTATCAATTGGTTATCAACATTGGCAATATGGCGGGAAATATATTTTTGAACATGTTCTTTTTGGGATTGGTGGAAGGACCAGGTTGTGCCATTGGAGTTTACTCAGCGAACAAATTTGGTCGGAGATGGACACATTTCACGATGCTGTTTGTGAACTTTGTTTTGTTCTTCATTCTGATGTGGGTGGTTTATTTTCCCAATCTTAACGTTTTGGTAGTCATTCTCTGCATGATCATCAAACTCAGCATATCTGGAACTTTTGTGGTCGCTTATGTTCAAGTAAGTATAGCTATTAGTAGTATTTATTTACTCTTTTAGTAGGAATTAAAAATAGATATGACATGTCTAAGCGCTTTCCCAAAAAGAAATGAATCCGTTTGGATTTAATTCTGATACTTATTCCACTTCTTAGTTATTCTAAAATTTCTTTTTTTATTAAATTGATTTTCATTATTAGTTTAAAATATTTAATAAATCCTAATTCTTCGAATTCTTATTCTTAAAATTACATTGTTTAATTGGCGTGGCCTTTGGGTACCTGGTTGGCACTTCTTCCTTTGTTTTTGACCCTCTAAAAAGCAATATTTTGTGTACCTCTCCATAAATGTGTCTCCAAGTAACATTCAAAACGTTAATTTTTCCTTCGTGGAAAAAACTTCCACTTACAAGTTCTAATAGGTGTCATGTTAATTGCACTAATTCAAAAGCTTGCTAAAAACTACTTTTAGAGCTCATGACCCAATAATAAAAATGTGATAATTTTACAGCTTTTGAGACATTTATAAAACAAAAATCAAAAATTCCCAAATGCAGATGCTGACCATGTTTTTTTGCCCAATTTTTTCATGGGCATCATCATCAAGAGTTGTTAAGTTTACTAAAAGTCACAAAATTGCGCTATTTCCATTGAATTTGACAGATCTGACGAATATTTTTGACATTGCTGGATATGAATAGTAATGAGATACGTTTAAGTTTATTGAAAATGTTTTCTAAAAACATATCCTACACTTATTTTTTGGCTTTTGTCAGCCTGTCAATGAGCCGTATGTGTGGTTTTTGCATATCTTTCACAAATATAAGTGTGGTTTTTTGTCCCAAGAGTACAATTTAGTCGTAATCAAAGTAAAATTGAGTAGGAAAGTATTGTTTAGCTTATCAATTGTCTGTTTTAATTATTCAAAGCCTAGGGTTGATTTCAAGCGTCATCAAAAACGGAATTACAAATCCATTATTGAACAAGCGACTTTGGTCTCATTTTTCTGTTTGAATAGTATTTCTGCGACACTCCTAAAATTGGAGAATGAAAAGCGCAATTCAGTAAGAGCTTATTTTTCAATTGACAATTTCAGGCAATGGAAGTGTTCCCAACCGCAATTCGTCAAAGTGGAATAGGATTTTGTACCTTGATCTCACAGCTGATCAGCATTGGTGGACCCTATGTGATTTATCTTGGAGCATATGACCTAAAGCTGCCGTACTTGATCATGAGTCTAATTTGTTTAATGGGTGCCATATCAGTGTCGTTTTTACCTGAGACTCTGGGAGGAGAAATGCCTCAAACCCTAGCTGATGTCAAGACCTTTGGGAAAGACCATAGATACTTCAGTTACCTCCCCCATCATGTAGCTGAAGAAGACAAGAACGAACCCTCCATAAAGTTCAAAACATCCTCAAGTCCAATGGAGAGTAACGCTTAATGTAGTATTGAGTCAAGGCTGCAAAAACTAGTTATGTTTATAATATGATTTATCAGTAAATGTTAAATATTTGATTAATGGCTTACAACTTGATGATATAAATGGCTTGCTTAAGAGTAAGGGTCCAGTTACACGACGCTTAATTTGGATATGTGATTTTGCAGTTTGTCTCAAACTGCAATATAAAACTTGTCGTGTAACAGAGCCTTAAGAAAATTAATCCGCAGATGTGGGATTTGGGCCTCCTAAGGTTAGGATATGACAGTTTTTTTATGTTTGCTCATTCCAGCTCACCATTGTCCCCAACCAAATATATTTATTTATTCAAGTAAACAAACCTTGTTTACCTTTGTAGCTCTACCTTATTCTCTGGTGAAAAATGTCTTTATCAATGCTGAATCTTTTGGAGATTTAAAGATAGAAAGAACCTGTAGAACAAAATCAGCACAAGGCTGCATGGTAGGAAATCTGCCAACCTTTTTCTTTCTCGCCTTATCCTATTGGTTTCTTTGGATTAGGTCTTGAATGAGTTTTGGCCTTAATTTGCCTATCCTTGAACTGAATTAATAGTTTAAGATTTACAAACTCATTGAACCACATGTCTGTATCTGCACAAAAATTGGTACATTAGGTGGAACCCTCTTCATTTGAAGGTAGAAATTTTGGTTATAAGAATTGCACAAGCAAGAATGGATTTATTACACTAACCATACATTATTATGCTACATGCTATGGCTGTCAGAAGACGTGTGTTCGTTTGAACTATGGAACGTTATGCTCAGTATTAGTTGAACTTGGATTAGATACATGGAGGTGAGGTTGAGGGATTTCCACCCTGTTTTAATTGAAGAATGACGGAGCGAAGTCGGGAGATGTCCTTGGTATTGCGGCAAGTTTTGGGATTGAAATCACACAACTTCGCCACTCTCTCCCATTCAGTTCCTGGCTGGATCTCATTATTTGTGGACTTGAACTCTTTCTCAGCTGATTCGGAGGCCTCTCTGTGGGAAGTTTGTAATTTGGCAAGCTGTGAAAATGAATGTTACAACAAATTAATATTTCAGCGTGCGTACTTTTGGATTTTCATTCAGATAATTTTTTGGGATTAAAGGACAAATTTCAATAAAAGCTGTACTTTTTCTATGGGAATATCAAAACTTTTGATGAAGAAGTTAATGAAATTTTGAACACTATCTTAAAAAGGTTTTAAAATGACATTGAAAAATAGCTTTTCCATCATTTCAAATTGAAATGACATCCAAAAGTGGCATTAATTCTCTTGAGAGTAAATTTAGAGATTAATCAGTGACTTTTTTAGGCATTGAGTACCTAAAAAGCCTTTAACCGGAAACTAAATTTATGGAAGGGACAAAACAGATCATTACTGATATAGCATTTTGGATACAAATCTACTTGAAATTTCCATGTAATATGTTCCTTTGCGTGGGTGAAGCATGGCAAAGTGCGTATTGTGTCGGTTTGTCATACGGATGTCTGGGGTTCGATTCCGACTGACTGTCACCTTCAAGACTTAACTCTTAGAAATTAAAGGTTGGCATTGAACAGTTTTTTAATGCAACACTACCAATATATGACAATTGCAACCAAAAAGTACGAAGGAGCGGTAATATTCCTTCATGGAACACCCTTTTATCAGTGATGCATTGACTCCTTACAAACAAACAAAAAAAAATCCGTTGGGCCTAAGCACCTAAATAGAGGCCGTCACCGACCCATTAACTTTAGCCAATGGGCCTGATTTTTTTGCAAAAAAAGCTGCTTTAACACAGGGTGTTTTGTTTTAACAACATCCAAACTTAAATATTTAGATTGCCACAGGTTATGATTAATTTGAACATCTCCAAATTTGCTTCAATCTTACAATAATATAACTTTTTATTCCACATTTCGGTTCACACTCATTCTCTAGCATCTGTACCTGTTCAGCGTGCATTTGATACCAATCTTCGAGTTCTTTCTTGGCTTGAGCTTTGAGTTCTATCTTGGCTTGCTCTTCCAAGCGATCCTTCTCCTCTAATTTTGCTGCTTGATCCACTTTCCATTGCTTAATGACCTCAGGATCTTCTCGGTTCTTGGCTGGAGACACGGAAAGGGGAGATGTTCCAACTATTGAGATTCAATTAGAGCTGTTTCAAAGTGAATTGAATACAATAGTGATTTTTACCTGGGGAATTCTCTTGAGAGCTGGAATCTTCCATTGTTCCTTGATCACAACCAAAAAGCAGTTTTGACAGATTGTGTTGCTCCTGACGGCAGCTTTCTCCTGTTTCCAGTCAGGGAAACTAGGATCACGCCTTAAACTTCAGGAAAGACCTTATCTTTTTGTATTTTTTTTGTTACTTAGTCATAAAGATAGTCATGTTATCTTTTATTTAGTGAACATGTACGACATGAAAAACGGGTTGAATCATATCTTATGGGTATCATTTTCCTAATAGGAACCCTGGACTGTTTTCCCTGATCTGCGAAGGATATCGATTTTTCCCTTTGGGGAAACTTCATTCCGTGAACGCAACTCTTTGGTTGGAATCAGGCAACCTCGTACACAAGAGTAAACAAACTTTAAGCGCCCTCAACTTTAAGAGCATTGCCGATCAAATGCATGATAGTGAAAGGCTTTAAAAGACAGAGCATAGGCCAGGGGTCGGCAACCGGTGTGTTGCGGCCCACATATGGGCCCAAGGTTGATCGTTGGTGGGCCAACGAGCAATGAGGAAAGACCGAAGTAATGGGCCCAGGATACATCCATAGTCTTGTACTTGTGGGGCCCAGAGGTCTTTGATCGTTAATTGGTGGGCCTATGAACCTGTATGGTGGGCTCCGATTTCACTGAGCCAAATTTGGTGGGTCTTGACACAAAAACGGTTGCCAACCCTTGGCAAAGCCGAACACGTCAAATGGCAAGTAACTTGAACATCAAGCAAGATCATTCGGTGCATCTTCTTATGCTCAGATGATTTTTTATGAAAATCCCACTCCCTACAGTGTATGTATGTCAAGATGCACTACTGCTTGGTTTTAGACTAAAATTTTTCAGTAAGGAAAGCTGATTTGATGCATGTCTGAATGTTAAGGATGACTTATAATTTAAGCCCACCATTTTAACGGCTGCTATACAGCGTCAAAGTTAAAAATTAAAGTTCTAGCGAATATTTAGAGAGCCAGTAAATGTACTTTGTTCTTGCGTTTTTTTTCGGAAACCCCGTTTCTTTTAAATTTCATAGTCCAACGCTATATTCAAACTTGAGGTGTATTGTTCAGGAGATCAACCAATGTTGCTTCACTTTGTCAGACTAATGTAAAATATGCATTTTACTATTGACTTCACTTCCTCCCATTTTGAGCCTGCTTGTAAATGATCGCTCGGGGTCAGCTCACCCTGTTTCGAATGGCTTTTTAGGTTTGGAGAGAAATGCCCAAAGACATCTTGGCATTTTTAGGACCAAAAATCCATGGAGAACAGTATTATTTAAGTTTAGATCCAAGGAAAAAGTTATATACCCAAAAATCTATTAATCACCCATTGAATTCAAGTTGAACAAAAACACGTTCATCAGCAAGTGAGTTATCACAGCTCAGTTACAGGTCAATCTGTTTTTAAACTATTGCCCAACGGTCTTGCAAATATATCGTGAATCGGGACAAAAGCGTGAGTCAAAAAGATAATTTTGCTTCTATCAAAAGGCACAGTATTTTTTCTAACAATTCCCCAGTTGTGCAAAAATACAACGATAAAGTACCTAGATATGAAGCTCAGTTCGGCAAACTTAATCGTTTGTATCATTTTGTTTCAAAGCATACTTTTTTAGAAAAGAATCGGAACAATGTAGCATGCAATCAAAGTACATTTAACTGTTTGTCCTACATAACATGCTTTATTTTCAAATAGTAAACAGTTGATCGTTCACCATCTATCCACTGATATACAATACACTTTCATGTATATCATTCATAAATAAATGCCTTGTAGGGACTGTCCTTCCAATCCCTGAGATTTGTTCCCAAACAGCACCCATAAGCAGTCCGTTATTGCTGCTCGACTGCTTAAATAGAACATGTGTGGACGCTTCAGGTGCTTACAGACCAATCGGGTTCTTTCATTATACAATTCAAGCATCTTCAAGGCACTTCCAGGCATCTCCAAAGCATCTTGAATGCGAAGATTGCATTCCTCATAGGTCCGATCCAATCCAGGATCCAGTCCAACCTCTGCAAAAGATTGGGGCAACTCCTGCGCTAATGGGAAATCTTCTTCACACGCTTCACAAGAGCAAACAAAGTGGAACATAGATTGAAGAATCTCTTGACGTTTGGCCTTGGCAGTGTTGCCGAAATGAGCTTGGTAAATATGACTGATTTCGTCACCCTGACGAATAACGCGCGAAGCGAAAGTCAGCTGATCCAAACCAACTTGAATTGGAGAGGTATTTGGATCGCAATTGTGATTGAAAAGAGAAGCCACATGAGGGTAAACAGCAGATCCAACCGTAAATTTTTCCGCCGTCATGTCAATTCTACCAATTTCTGAAAAACAGTACATAGTTTTTAAATCAAGGATTTGATTACAGACCTCTTATTTTTTGTTTGGGGATTTTAAGACTTCGTTAAGCTTTTCTAATGGAGGTTGCAAACCAATTTTTCATTTAGGACAGACAAATTTTGAGAATAGATTGAGTTAAATCATCGTGGTTTATAGCACTTTTTCAACCGTATTAAGAAATTATGAAATGTAAAAAAGGACCTTAAAAACCTTGGTAAAATAATCTTGATTAAATACATTTCGAAAGGAATTGACAAAGGCATGACATCTGATTAGTTTCATTTCTAATTTTTACCTTGCACTGTGTGATTGTTTGATTGAATCACTGAGTAGAAATGAAATAGTAAGACCGTGAAGAACACGTAGGGATTGCTCCTCTGATCCTGGAATGGTTCCAGATCAGAAGAGAGTACATTTTTAAAGTATCCTTGAGAGTCCAGCCACGCCCACAGTAATAAAGCCACACTCAGAGTCTCTCCAAAGTTACTTGCATCCACATGTGAGGCCATGTTAAAGAGAATGTCATAGTTCTTCAAGGCTGGATCTTTGGAAGTAGGATGTGCGTTGAGGTCTGGACTTTTGAAGACTTTGAAACCATTTTGGGTGAAGAAGCTGGCCTTTTCTTGCGTTAGTACCTTCAGTGTCATGCCTATTAAGGTTGCGAACCCAGAACCTGTGGCCTTTTGATTCCAGAATATGTCTGGCAAGGCTAGACCACAATCAAACCCATGACTGAAAATGGAATATTCACTTTACTGATGATGCAAAAAGGTTAAAAAATTGACAAATCACTGAATGAGCACTTTTCATGTTGATGCCTAGTATTTCACTTTTGCTGGGAAAAAAATTTATGGCAAACCTTAGCTTGAGGCCCTCAATATTTATGAAATTAGCAAGCAAAAAGTGTTTTGTTTCCAACGTAAAAAACACTTTTGAAATTAGAGATAGAACAAAGACTCGAAGTTTGTAGCTTGAATTAAGATTGCACCTTTTGGATACTCTTATTCGAGTAAAAACTAAATTAAAACGAATCATGAATTTGAGTTTTTGGACCATGTCAAATGTTTGATGTTAAAATGGTTTAGGCTTAATTTTTTGCCCCATGTCAATCTAAAACCACAATTCATCCGTTTAAATGAGCAAAAATGCGTGCTTTAGGCTAAACAACTCCCATTTTTTCTAAGAAAGAACTTCTCTTGAACCAAAGGCTTCATCCGGCCAAATTCCATTGATCAAATATCAAGTTTTGGTATGAAGAAGGCCAAATATCATCAGAAATTTGAAGGCGAAAAAACACCAAAAAAACGTCCTCTATTTATGGACATCAGTCCAATTTCAGAAAAGATTGAGAATGATTGAGACTATTTCATGAAGTATGTCCCATCTTTATTGGCTCTTTCGCTTTTTGGAAGGGCTAATTTCGACTCTCCCGAGTAGTGATGTGTTTCGAGTTGGGAGTGCTGCCATTTTTTACTCGAAGTTTAATTCTGTTCAGAAGGGCAGGTTGTATTGAACTTTTTAAAAGGACCTAAACTAAGACCAAGTTGGCAGCACTTCAATTAAATCTAGCTCAAGCACCATCATATCACTCATGGATTTGGAGTTGGCAGTGCTACAATATTTTATGGCAGACGAGTATGGGTGCAAATTTTTGGCAAATAAAACATGCCTTTTAGGCTCGAAAACGTCAAATGAACGCGTACGAAATGGCGAATAAAATGCCAAATAAAACAAGAAATGGCAAACAAAATGGCAAATGGACACAAAAATTGACCAAAATATAGCAACACTGGCCACTAATTTCGGAAAATGAGCATCAAATTTCACCAACAATAAAGTGGAATGCAGTAAATGTACAAGTAAGAGAAACATTGCTATTCCATTGAATAATCAATTTATCCATTAAGCAAAACTTTTGGATAAAAAAAATTTCCCACTATTTTTTCCCAAAAGAGACCATTTTTGCGTTTATTTGCCTAAAAACCGACAAATTTTGCATTTAATTACCCAAAAACCGACAAATTTGTATCAATTTGCCAAAACACTGTAAATGAATTGAAAAATGGCAAATGAACTTTTTTTTTTATTTTTTTTTTTTGGGGGGGGGGGCGGATTTTTCAATACCGCTACAAGGAATGGGATTCCCTGTAAAGAAAGTTAATCATTAATATAGTTTCAAAAATTAATGTTTATATGAAATTTGATCTACCAATTTAAAAGCTAGCAAATCAACAAATTTTCGGACATAAATCTTATTTGCCTGAAATCTGCACCCTTACAGATTAGGTCCATTGCCTGTTGAGAAGTTCAGTTGTGGTCAGCTTTTTGACCCTAAAAACCAAAATTGCAAACCTCTGCCAAAAATCTAACTTGAAACACAGCAGTACTTCCAAGTGGAGTTAAAGCTCACTCCAATCAATGCCTCCATATTTTACTCTGAAACACAAATTTTGCATTTCCAGAGCTCAAGATTTTTATATGTTTTGAGTCTTCAACGCCTTCCTTTTCGGCTCAAAAACGTTATGAAAAGGCGCAAGTTGAGATTTTGAACATCAAACTAAGAATATTTTTTGCATAGACGGATAAACAGTGTGTAGGTTCATTAATAATGAATTGGAGTGTTTTTGTCCACAAAATTAAAACATTCATATGTACTTTTCAAAGGCTGATCGTTATCAGATGAAACGTTTGACACTTTAGCCAAAAATCCGTGCGTCTCTGACCTCTGTTGGGTTTCTACTCATTTTTTTGTCAACACAATGAAACTTTGCTTCCTTGAAGATTTAATCTCAAGTCTTGAAGTTTTTTACCTTGTTGTATTGGCCTTTGTCCTGCATTCAACACTACAAAAGGCAGTATTGGAACACGTCTGACATGGAACAGGAGCATTGGCATTGACTCCACAAACATAGCAGTTCTTCACCGAATTCACAGGATTGATGAAATGCACAACTGGACTGTCTCGAATGATGAGCTCGCCTACATCAATGTCCTTACTCGCTTCAACAAAGCGTCCACGAACTTCACTGTACTGAATCTGAACCGAACCATTGGTTCTTGGGATGGTTTTGTGAGGCTTATTTATAACAAGTGGATCCTCTTCGGGAATGGTTTGGTTCGAAGTCAAATCAAGAAACGATTGTGCCTTCCGGGTTCTCTTGACGTTCAAAATCAAGTTATTCGATTCCTGAAGAATATCTTGAATGACCTTTCTCGGCAACTTAGACTCACCCACCAAAGACTCCTTGAGTTTCTCATGACACTTCATGGCATTGGCAGTATCTTCAATGGAAGCATAACATTTGGTCATTCTTTGGAATAGCTTATAAGAGTTCTCTTTCGGATATCCAGCTTCAATCGCCAAGGTCATGTCTCTGATAGCCAATTGGAACTGTTTGGTTCTCATCAAGGCCAAGGATCGATTGGCCAAGGCCAGAGGGAGAAGATAATCTTGAGGACCTTGGACAGGGGCCCAAAGGACGGCTTGGTTATAAAAGTCCAATGCTTGACCCACATTATCGACCTTGAGGTGATCATTGCCAATCTCTCGAGTGTCCAAGGACTTTTGGGCGTCCTTCAAGGATCTTGGTTTGGACCATGCATCGGCGAATCTGTTCAGCTTTTTGGGATCTTTGAGGCTTTTGTGAACGGTTCCAATGAAGTCGATTGTTTGGGTCCAATTCGAAGGAACGGGTTTATCTTTGAAGCACTCTTCCTCCACTTCACTGATGATTTGTTTTAAAACAAATGTTTGCCCGCTCATCTTGGATGAGTGGGAGAAAATGAGGCACAAAAAGGGGGAGTGAAGAAAGTCACATGACTTGTTTGGAACTCGGCCAATATTTGGCGGAGAAGATGTCTTTGATGATCCCAATTCTGATTTCCAAGTGTAATCATCCGAGGAAAAAAGGTCAATCAAGAATGAATATCTCCCTACTTTTTTTGTTTGAAATGATCAAGTTACAAGTAAACAGTAAAATTGTGTACCTGGTGAAAGTCCGTAAACTTGTGGTGTGAAATCAAGAAAGCAGATAGCTCAAAGTACATGTGCCTAAGAAAACAGAACGAGTGCGTCTCAAAGGATATTGGGTTTTAGCGGGCTCGGTCTTTCAATATGATCATTGTGAGAAGCCTTGTCAATGTGGTCTGTTTTGACTTGTCACTTTTCACTTTGAAGTTGTCAGAGCTTCTTTCGACATCAATAACGCTTTGACCTCTGCAAACTGAGGATTTATTGTTGACCATGGCATTTTGCAAATCACATGTTTGAAATGGTCAAAATGACGACAGTAGTCACATATTTTTCTCTTGAGTTTTCATGTTCGAGAAGTTTTCTCTCAAAATAAATATCAAAATTCGAAGTATACTGAGACCGATAGATATTTTAATAAATGATGTTTAGATCATTTATCCTTTGGTTTTTTAAATACTTTCTATCAAGCTTATTATGTGGATTGAAAAGTAACCTCCTTGGCCGCTAAAATTGCGAAGCTATCACTAAAAGACATAAAATGCCTTGAATGATGTTTCATCTTTTGACATGGTGTTAGTATTCTAGTTTATTTGTATCAAGAACGCACACACTAAATGATAATTTGTAAAACAACAATAATTCAAATTTTGAATTTCCTTCCAAAACAACCTTCAGTTATGAACAACAATAGTTCTTTGAGCCCTGAGAATGAAAATGTTAAGGGTGCCAGTTGTGACGCTCATTGTGTATTCTTCCCATGTAGAGTTGAACACTGACATATCCTTGGTTAAAACCATTGTTCCTTGAACAGTGCTGGCATCATTGCTAGGTTGAAAGAAGGGAATAGAATACAACTTATGCCCAATCGAATGCAATTGACCAAATCCCATAGCTGTAGGTAAGAACTGTGAAGGCGCAATTTCCCATGTCATGCTCTCAAAGTCCAAGAAGAAAGCCCACTTCTGAAAAACTGACGGATTTGCCACACCCCGCCCACCTAAAACCAATATTCCAAACCGACCATCTGGCCAAATTGTAACCACGCTTTGGTGAGTGCTTATAGCTTGAGGAAGAGATTGTAATGCGATCCAGGATGGTGTCCCATAGGTCCAACTCTCTACGTGGTCCGTCAAATCATTTGGTTCAACAGCATATCCACCAATGACAATGAGGGTTTTATAATCTAAGTTGTGGACGGTGAATACTCTCCGCCGTTTTATCATTTTTGGCGCATCTTTCCATATCTGAAGCTTGGGATCATATACCTCGACTTGATCATTCAGCTGGTTTTTGAGCGGAGTTTTATAGCCACCCATAACAACAGGGTGACCATTTACTGTTGCCATCCTGCCGTGCACATGGGAATCTGGGCTAAAACTCGCAAAGGGTGTCCACGTTTTTAAACCTAGGGATTGATCATGAGTGAATGTTAAAATGCGAATAAAATGAGCAAAAACTACGGCAAGTTTTGAACCTAAAATGCTGATTAAATTACGTTGCAACATTACAAGTGCAAAAAGCATTGGAAAATATTAAGATAATAATACACAAGATACTTTGTCAATGGCAAAAAGAACGAAAATGATTTACTAAGTTGGGAAAAAAATATGTTCCATCAGGATTGACAATAATGGGCTCTTTATAGTCATAATCATCCATAGATATTGATTTAAGGTCCTCTTCATTATTATATGTAAAACTGGAACGAGTTGGTTACATAGACGATCTATTTTCAAAGAATTCCAAACGCCTTTAGTTGACATAAGTAATTTTGTCGTCTTTGAAACTTTGGATTGAAGCTTTTTAGATTAATAGTTTTCCCAAGAACTAGTCAAAAATCTTATTGAAAAAATGTCAACCGTTGCCAAGTAGTGATGTGTTTCGAACCAGGAGTGCTGCCAGTTTTGACTCGGAAGTTTATCGCTGTTAAAAAGGGCAAGTTGTACTGAACTTTTTGAAAAGACCTTAACGGGGACCAATTTGGCAATACTCGAACTAGTTCAATTCCGAGTTCCATCGATAGCTATAAAAATGGATTTCGAGTTGGCAGTCATATTTTAAGGCAGATAAGGTCTATTGCCAGTTGAAAAGTTTAGTTGTGGTCAGCTGTTTGACTCTAAAAACCAAAACGGCAAAACTCTGCCAAAAAATCAACTTCCACATCCACATTCCAAATCCAACACATCAGTATTGCCAAGTCCGTCCTTGATCCTGAATTCTCATTTTTTTAAATGGAAATAAAGCCAAAAAAACGAAGGAAGTTGTTATGCATTTTATAGCCCTTTTGATAAGTAGAATTTTGAATGATAGATGATGAGTAGCTTACGTAAGTCTAGAAAGTGACAGTTTCCGCTGTTGAAGTTGCAACCTAAGATACCGTTTTGGTAAGGCACACAGGCATCAAGATCATCCTTTGTTGGAATTCCTATTGTTGGTGCTTCCAAATTTGTGAGTCCATAAGCCTGGCCGTATTCAGGTAAGGCGATAAAGTATTCTGAAAAAGACCTTATCTATGCATGAAAATATCTAAACATTTTATCTGAACTGAAAAAGAAGCAGACAAGGTCCGGATGCCAATTTCCGAATGTCCTTGTCGAGTGATATGTGCTTGGATTTTGATTCACATGTTTCCAACAAGAATTTAAGATATGTTTTTAAATTTTCTAAAGCACGGGTCGGCAACCTCTTTTGGTGCAAGGCCCACGAAATTTGATTCGTGTTGTTAGGGGCCCACCAAGCAAACGTTGGTAGGTTCAGGGGCCCATAAATTAGCGATCTAAGCGTTTTAGGCCCACGAGCACTGTACCATGGACGGCTTGCGGGCCCACTATTTTGGACTTTCCCCATAGCTCTTGGGGCCCACCAACGACCAACCTTGGCTCCACATGTGGGCCCGGGCCCACCGGTTGCCGACCCCTGATCTAAAGTCATCTTTTGCGTTGAATACTCTCTCAGAAGCAACTGCACATGGCGGTTTTGACTTAAGATTTGTTTTGCAAAGTCACTCAAGAGGACAATTTGCCTCCCCAAAGAGAAAGGTTGCGTATATTATGGATTTTAAACTAAGCTTAAAATAAACGACAATTGATTTCAAAGAAACCAACATTTTTGTTCCCTAGATGTCGGCCCTACTATTCAGTTCAACTTGAAGACACCCTGCTTGGGTGCCCTCTATTGTTCTCAAAATGACCAATTCACCGTCAGAGCACGCCATCTTCAGGCAGCAAATTTTAGCTTCAATGAAGGAGAAAATTTAAAATCAGTGCCATCTTGAGGTATAAAAAACTGTTCGTTTCTGTGACATATTTGGCCTTAATTTACGATCAATCAGCATGACCTTTTGATTTTTGAACACTATAACTGAACTCTAAAAGACTCAAAGAACTCATTTAGAAATCATAAAAATATGAAGAGAAATCGATTTCAAAATCTAAGCTGCAACTTTGGCTACTAGTTCATGTTTAGGATAGCTCTGAACCCAAGAAACATTTTCCTGTTTTGGTTCAATCTAGTGGTGAATTTTTTTAAGCTTCGGTTAAAATTTTCAACAGATGGTTCAAATGTGAGGGAAGTGAAAAGAAAAGTCTTATGAACTTAACGCAAAGTACTTGCCCTCTCTTTAACACCACCTATTGACGAATTTTGTAAGCTTGGGTTTAAATCCTTCATTAACACAACAACAACCTCGGCTTATCGGGTGGTTGAGAATATGAAAAATAAGTTTTTCCAAGTTTCGAATAACGTATTATTTTTGTACATTCATTTTTCAACCAATGACTCAAAAGTAGTTCTGAGAGTTGAAAAGGGAACTTTTCAACTCTCACTCTACTCATTACTAGAGACCGGATTTCACATTGAACCCCACAAAAGATGTCTGCGCAAACCCTCCGCCGCCAGCGCCTCTTGTTGTCAGACTCAAAGAGAGTGGAGATACTAGAGCAGGTCGGTCGTGGAATTTCATTGTGGGCAGCAAGGGCCATTTATCATCAGCAACTAGTTGAAACTTGCCCAAACAAGACTTTTGCACCGACGTTTGTACAATGATCTTCCACTTGCATGGGCAAGTTTTTATGATATTCTTCGGAAATATTTGCTTTTTCACGCAACTTATGGGCAACTTTGGCCAGTATCAGCTGCAAACAAGGCAGACAAAATGACGACAATGACCTCTCTATACTCCTCTAAGGTCAGACTTGTGTATGGCTGCCAGTTGGGGATTTAAATACCACTTTTTGGCACTAATTTACTACATGATAATATTTTAACAGTGGCGTCGTCCCACTAAACTGTCACAAGTTTTGGTTGGATATGTCACTGTAGAAAACATTTGCTGTTTCGACAAAAAGTCGGGTAATAATTGCCGATCTGGCAACACTGCCCAAATAAGACCACAGGAGGGGCTGGTGGTGGAGTGTTTACATTGGCATTTTGTGGGGCTCGATATATAATGACCAAAAATTGAAATTCAAGTACTTTCTTAGGCATTGAATTTCCCTAATTTGAGGCCATTTCCGAATCATTTATCTCGAAAGCCACAAACTTCTGCCGTGTGAAATTCATATCCTTAGATTCTCATCTCAGTTTATAAGACACTCTTAGAAAGGTCATTTCCTTATACCTTAATTAATACCTTAATTACCAAGAAGTACAAAAATGGCCACCTTGTAAATATTTATGAGAAATTATAAGGAACAGTAAAGATTGAAGCAACTAAACACGCAAAATGATTTGATTTCGCTGACCATCAAAGACCAAAAGCTGATTTAAACCTTTTAATGAGTTCATCTTGTGAATCCAAAACCCAATGTATAAAGACTTGCGCTTTATAAAACATTTGGCAATCTCAGAAGTTTTCCTCAAGTGTAAAGACCCAAAAAGTTACGCCAATAAATCACTTCTTAATGCAAAAATCAATAATACTATCTCCAAAAAAAAATCGATTTTTCTTCAAACATACCTCAATATTTTTTTCACCAAACACTGAAGAAAAATGAAAAAAAAATACCTTCTCCTTGAGGTTGAACTAGGGATTTCTTGAGCCATAACATTGGTTTTGCTTGATCGGCATAAGATTGAAGAAATCCTGAATCAAAATTGCTATAACATTCCATGGTCCCAAAAACGTCCACAGAGACGTATAAATCAATTACTGGATCTCTGTAAAGGCCATCACAATGTGGAGATTGAGTCAAGCAAAGTTGAGAGGCGATTGCCAAACTCATGGGGCTAAAAAACGATTAATATGTGCTAATCAAATTGCAAATTGTGTTTATCACAGCAACCTTAAATACCTGTGCCCATTTAGGGGAATGATATCTGTTCTGTTACAATGGTTCATATCAAGAGACGTTAACCATGATTTTACTGAAGAAATTCCATGAGCAGCGCTAAATAAAGATAGCTCATATGTAAGAAACTGAATTACTTTCAATGTCAACGAGTTCATCGTAGAAATATTTCAACACGAATGCAAGATTGAGGATGATTTTTAGTGACCTCGGTTCCTAAACAATTTGATTCACAAAAGACACGCGACGAGATATTTCCCATAAATGCTCAATTTCATGTCAAAATGGGTCAGTTTCTCTCATCATATTTTCAATTTCTTGATTCCCACACGAAAACCAGTATTTCTTTTGTGGGTGATTTTCTTCATGGAGAATTTGACTTTTGTGATGACATGAAAAATGGGATTAATTACAAAAGGACATAACACATTTCATTTCAATATCCAAATCTGCAAGATTTGAAAATGTACTTAAAATTTATGATTTAAATTGAAGGCAAATTTCAGCACTAAAACCCGAACGAGTCTACGCAGAACAATTTTATTATATTGAGTAGAAAGAAATTTGGCAGTTTTACAAGGTTGTTTTAAATTAGAGTCCCCGAAATTTTGATTACAAAATCTGACCAAGGGAGACGATAAAGCCAACTTAATGTCAGACCTGATGTAATTGTAATTGAAATTACAATTACGTAATTGCTATTACTAAGGCTCGGATAAATTTTCAGTTTTGCTGCGGAGCAGAATCCCAGACGTTTCACAACGTAGTGTTTGCTGTTGGCTGATCGTCAGCTGACCCTACTCCTTGAAACGTCTGGAATTTCTGCTCCACAGAAAAAAATGAATATGTCTCCGAGCCTTAGCTATTACATTTCCAAGTAATTGTAATCGTAATTAATTATATTTGTGATCACAGTAATTGTAATTAATTACATTTGAGCCCATGTAATTGACATTTTTTCAATTACAAATTACAATTACATTTTCACTTATATTAAAAATTCTGGGATCAGAAATATCGCAGATTTTCCCTCGTCCTTCCAATATTTTTTGGTATGAAAATTGATTCACAAAAAGTTCACAGGTTTGTGATGCTCTTTGCACATTTTGCACTCGAAAAGCAAGAAATTCAAGCTTGGTTTGGAAAAATAATATAATTGAAATGTAACTGAATGTAATTCAATTACTTTTGGAAAGTAATTGTAATAAATACATTTGAAAATAAAGTAATTGTAATTGTATTTATTTACTTTTGAGACCAATCTAATTGTAATTAATTACATTTTAGAAGTAATAGACACAGGTTTGCTTAATGTCCAAATAGCTTTAAAGCTGCAGGCGTATAGCTAGGACTTTCTTGTCGTTGTATAATATATACTGTAAATACAGAAATATTAATCCATCTAATGGGCGTTCAAAAAATAAGAATGTTTTTGAAAATAGAGCGTGCGCACCCTAAGCGGGGGAGTGGTTCTTGAAAGCAAAATCATAATTCTAAAACAAGTCAATCAATTCAAAAAATAATTTGCTTGAGTACACCTAAAAGGGCTTTTTCAACTGATATTTGTACAATTTAATCACAACCGTAATGTCTCATGAATGACTCTTGATTTGTTTGGGACTTTTAATTGTAACAACCCTGTAAGTTGAAATGCATTTCCCACGCATTTTTTCGAGGATTTTGGAGAATGACGTGTTTATTAAATAAGAGTAGAAAGCAAGTACAATTAGAGCTGGATGTGTAAAAACTCGATAAAGATCTCAAATAACACGAAATAAACAATAACTACATACCTTGATGTTAGAATAACCGTTTTCCTGCAAATCGACAATATCCTTAAACCCATCTTCGACTGTATTATTATTGAGGCGATAGAGACCTATTTACGTGTAAAAAATACATTTTAATCTTATTTGTAATTAGATCTGTGCCGTTTAAAGAACAAAATGGAAAACGGCAAAAACAACCTGATTTGTAAAAATGAATGTTCGACGAAAACCTTTTTAGTCATTAACCAGATTCAGATGCATTAATATTATAAAAATATTTTTATATATTGTAAAAATATTTCAGTAGATTTGAAATGATTTTTGTTTGTTTTAAGGTTTCACACGGCGTTTAATTGAGCTGGAAAAGTCATTTTTAAGTTCCAAAGACATTTGAGACCAGTTTTGGAGTGAGAAGACAATCCCGCATATGAAATTGAAGTCGGTTAATTAGGTCAAGGGCCAAAAATTGTTATAATGTCAATTAAAACTTGCTTAAAAAAACAAATTTTTCAATTTTTCTTATGACCTATTCCTAAAATGGTCTCATTGTTGCCTGAACCCGAAATATTTACTTAATCTTTTGAGCCCTTCTTCGAATTTGGGCGAACAAAAGTCTGATTGTGTCCTTCGAGAATTGTGTTCGAAAATAGTCATTGAAAATTGAACGGCTAAATAGATTGAACCAATATTTTGAATTATTAACGAACTAAGTGTGCTTAACAATTATCTAGACGAAAATTTTCATAAATTTGTTTTTAAGCAAGTTTTAAGTGACATTATATCAATTTTTGGCCCGTGACCTAATTAACCGGCCTCCACTTCATTTGCGGGATTGTCTTCTCGCTCCAAAACTGTTCTAAAATGTCTTTGGAACTTATAATTGACTTACCCAGCTCAATTAAACGCTGTGTTAAGCTATTCATCAACATTTGCTAGTAATAAACTTTTTTAGTAATATTAGGTACGTTAGGATTTGTATTAGTTATAGCAAACATTCTTATTTGGTCATTTTAAAAGCTTATAACTAGGGGGTGGAAAAGAAGTTTTTTTTCGCGCAGGGCAAAAATTCTAGAAGGTTCAGGCAGTTAACACTCCAGTAATGCTAGTGTTCAGCTGGCCCCCCAGCTGACCTACATCGTAAAACGTCTAGAATTTCTGCTCTGCAGAACAGAAAAAAACTTTTGAATCCTCGCTCTACTCATGACCATTAAGAGGTTTAGAAAAAGCCTGGAAGTCAATTGATAAAAATTTGATTAAACTATTTATACCCAAACACCAAACATGTCATGTATTAAATTGTGGATATTTTTTCAAGTGTTTCAAGCCATTTTAAGCCTGTTATTATCCGCCAAAAGGCCATGTTGATCTCGTATTTTACGAAACTTCTCCTAAAGGCTTTATTATTTCAAATGAAATTGCAGCTTTTCAACGAATTTACCATACACATTTTGAAAATATCAGCTGAGTGAGCACTGATCTGCTTTGAAAATGAGAACAGAGGGTCAAAGAGAAAGCTCTTGAATTTACCCGGTGAGATCTGTTCGATTTGGATGAATGCCAAGAATCTATTAGTTCACGTTGAAAACTCTCCACGATAATCCACTAAAGGTTGTTAAACACTTTGTGATCGAAAAGGAAGTTTAAAAGCCTAAAAATGGGCAAACACAGTCACCATAAAAAGGTGGGACACAAATCAAAATATTCGGACTTTTTTGAAAAATGGGGCGGAATCGACAACGAGCCCAAATTTATCGAACTACCCGACGATTTTGGCGAAACCAGCTCAGGTCAGTCTAAGTTTCATTCATTTTGATTCACTTAGTTTCAACTCTTACTTTAAACATAAAATTGAATCTTAGAGGAAGGGCATAATGGGGACGTTGAAGACTCAAAAAAGTCCAAACATCATTCCAAAAGCGATCGGAGTTCTTCAAAGAATTCAAGTGATGGAGCTTCAGCAAAGGATGATGCCCAAAATTCCAAAGGAAAAGAGGAACACAAAAAGGAACATCTCAAGCATGCTCCCTCTAAAACTGAGGAAAAAAACGCTAAAAAGCAGCAAGAACATGCTATCAGTAGCAATCTCAACTCCACAAAGGAACATCATCTACACAAAAAGGACCATGAGCACCCGAAAAAGGAACATGAGGAGCCTAAAAAAGGTCATGAACACCCTAAAAAGGAACATGAGGAACCGAAAAAAGGTCATGAGCACCCTAAAAAGGAACATGAGGAACCTAAAAAGAGGCATGATCAACATAATCTCAAAAAAGAATCCGAGGATAAGAAAAAGGGTCATGAACACTCTAAAAAGGAACATGAGGAATCCACAAAGAGACATGAACAAAATCATCACAAGAAGGAACATGAGGATATGAAAAAAGGCGATGAACACTCTAAAAAGAAGGCTGAAGAAGCTAAAAAGGGACAGGATCATCATCATCATAAAATGGGACAAGAAGAACCTCAAAAAGAGAACTGTAAAAAGGGTGACACCAACGAAGAGAAAAGGAACCATGAACACTCTAGTCATGGAGGGGAACACACTAGAAAGGAAGAACACGAGAACCCAAAAATCGAAGCCCACCATGATGAAAGAAAGCTACACTTTCAAGAGTCCGTGGATTCATCTTCAACCTCTGAGCCAAAGAAGAGTTTCAATGATATTCCAGATCCTGGAAATAGCAAACCCTCAGATCAAGAAAAGCTTCCAAAACCGCAAGGAGATTGCGAAGTGTGTGGACACCTGGCCAAATTGTTTTGTTCGGCTTGTAAGCATGTGTTCTATTGCACTAAAGAGCATCAGAAAAAACATTGGAAAACCCACAAGGAGGATTGCTCAAGCTTAAAGAAGCTGCCATATAGGGTGGGTAAATTGATTCCAATCTTTAAGATTAGGGCGGTGTCGAATAAATAGTATAGCCATGAAGTGCGCCATCTAGGTTTTCTCTTGACAATATGTAGGATGACAAGGGTAGGCGTATTAGTAGTGCTCAGAAAACTAGTGCACTCTAATTGAAAGAGTGCAAACAATGGTTTTTTTTCTTCTTTTAAACAGATTAGTTATTCAAAATTAGTAAATCACCACTGGTATTGGATTTTTCAGTCTTAGACCTAACTTTCCCTTTTTGTATTGCTTAGCCAAGCAGTGGAGGAAAAATTAAATGACACTTTTCATGAATGTACTCTTTCAAACGCTGTGCAATAGGAGCATCTAAAGAACCTCAAAGGCTGACACAGACTTCAGTTGAAAGAACGCTGGTGTTCAGTAAAGAAAATGATTGCATCACCATAGAAATTGGAATGAAAAATTTGGAAACTATGTTTCAACTGAAAGCACTTTCATTATATTATATGTATTTGGAACCCCTTTCCAGATTCAAGGCTGTTTATGACACAGACCATATAATGGCTAGACCTCGCTTCGTGCGAGAAAAAGATGGACAATTTGCTTCATCAGCTGGTACATAACACTACACCCTAAAATGGTGGGAATTTCGAACTTTTCAAAATTTTGCCAGCGTGGCCAAATCTTGAACAAACTCAACGTACCGTATGTACTTTGTTCTCGACGCGAGCGAGCGTCGTTACTTCTGAGCACGCGGTCGCCCTGAGATTTTGAAGCTAGCGGAGCTGGGCCAAGTGGTGTCACTTTTCTCTCGCCGACGGAACGCGCCAATACGACATCTAGTCATCATATGATCTGTGGTTTATGAAAGAAAGCACTTGCAGATGAAATTCATGGGTGCCCTCTTTAAATCACAGTTCCCTTTTCAAGATTTCACACTGGATTTTTCTGTGTATTAGGTGGAGAGAAATGACACTCTTGGGCGCCATCTAGTGGCGACAATGGACATCCCTGCGGGTACCCATTTCCTTAATGAATCTCCAATGGTTTTGGGACCTCGGCAATTATCAAAACCAATTTGTCTGGGTTGTCACAAGGAACTGACAGATCCCCAAACCACGGTCAAGTGCTCAAGATGCCAATGGCCCTTATGTTCAAGGAAATGTGAGGACAGCAAGACCCATGAGGCTGAATGCCGTTTGATTAAGTACGGTGGGAGCAAGGTAAGGATGTTTTCCATTGCAATTATGAAAGGGTGATTGAATTTGCTTAAGATTGACTTTCTGTTTTAATTAGAAAACTGTCTTTTTTATACGTTTTTTTTAATTATTTTCTCGTGCTTAGGCATAATGAAAGACATCTATAGCAACTAAAAGCTGAAATCTTAAGAAATTGGCGCATTTCATAAACACAATGAGATTTGGCCCACAAAGTAGTTCTAAAGGAATTGTATCAAGTTTCTGTACACCCGGTTATCAGTCTCCAAGAAAAGGAGATGTTATTTTTATCTACAATTTATCGCTTCCTTGTGGTTAATTCTTGAAAAATGGTACCTTATTTCAGGTAACAGTGGATTCGTTTGGCCAAGTGAACATGATGTACGCTTGTATCACCGTTTTGCGAGCCCTTGCCCTTCAATATGGACCCCAACAAGTGTGGAAAGACTACACCAGGTTCGAATCCCATTTGGACAAGCGAATGAAGACGGAAATCTACACCAAAGTACCAGTTTTTTTGGAATGTTATCTTAGTTTTTGAGTACAGGGCTATCTAATTTTGCTTATAGGTCAACAAGGAGAAAGTCGTCTACTTCATTCACTATTTCCTCAAGCTCATCAACAAATTCAGTGACCTCGAAATTTTGGAAACTTGCGGTCGATTGGACACGAACTGCTTTGAGATCAAGCAGAACGGGTTCAATCTCAGAGCCATGTATAGGATAGCTTGTATCATTTCTCATGATTGTAGACCAAATACCAAGCACACTTTTGATCCGGATCATTCCATCAATTTGTATTCGACAGTGAACATACGTAAGCTAAAATATTTAGCCTTTCTAGGAGAGGTTCTTTTAGAACCTAAATTGAAAATCATCTTCATTTTCAGCCAAGGGTTCCATCATCAGTGCCAGTTACACCCAGACTATTTGGAGTACGTTGAATCGAAGAGAACATTTGTACATGAGCAAGTGCTTTTGGTGCAAGTGTGAGCGTTGTCGAGATCCAACTGAATTTGGAACCTACCTCTCTTGCTACAATTGCTCTTCTTGTGGAGGCCGAGTCCTCCCTGTTGATCCTTTGGACAATGAGGCTTCTTGGAGGTGAGATTTATAAAGAATATTGTTCAGGAGGGACATTGGCCATAGATAACAATAGATTACCAAAGTTCCCAGTCACTCGGGCAATCATAGGACAGCTGATTTTGGGTGAACTTGTGTTTGGAATGCAGTATTGAAAGATGGATCTAAGAATAAGTAAGAATAAGTAAAAATAAGATGGATCTAAGATCATAGATTACTTTGCTGCTATTGAAATTTGCATTTAATACAAAACTAGTATTTCTTATGAGTGCATCTGTTAAAATAAGAATGATGTTGCTTCTCTATTGCAATATTGCGGCATCTAGCTTATACTCTACAATTAAGGGGTTGTGAAGAATTGTCCATGAATGGCGCCCATTTCAATTTTTTTATTGTTTCAGTCATCGGAAGGCTTGACAGACATTGCTATTTTATCCTCAGATAACAGCTGATTTCACTTTTTTGGAAATATGTAGCAACATCTTTGAACAATCTAAGGTAGTCTATGAACTGACTTTGGAATAAAAACAAGTTGAAGACAAAACTGGACACAAGAATACTCGAATTAAAAATTCATTGGCTTATTTGACATATTAAATATTGTTATAACTAGCTTTGAATTTTTCAAATGAAATGTATTTTCTAATATTAAGAATATATTGGTTTCAGTTGTGAAACTTGCTCGGAGTCAATGTCAGTGAATGAAGTAAAGGAGATCTATAATCGCGTGACAAGTGAGCTCAAAGAAGTGGATAGATCTGATCCAGACTGCCTCGAAAGATTCATGTTGGAACAAGCTCCAGTTTTGCCCGATTCCAATCAGCTGATTCGCGAGATCCAATTCGGATTGGTTTGTCTCCTTAAAGTGGCCAATCCTGAGTGGTTATCTCATCACCACCTTCTCCGAAAAGCTTTTCTATGTAAGAAGGCATCCGTTTAAGACCAAGTTAAGGGAAATAGAAATATTCTTTGTTTTATTTAATTTCATTACAGCCAAGGAGCTCCTGAAAGTGGCAAATCAGCTTGAACCTGGTTTAAGTAAGTGGAGAGGTCAGCTGTTGTTTGAAATGCAGTCTTCCAATGTCGTTTTGGCTCAACGTGCTTTGGACGAAAGCAAGATCACCAGCTTCCAAGCCAAGGTACATACTTCACATCAAATTTATATGAAACTTTTTCTAATGCTATAAATATGAAACATGGTTTAGCATCAGTTTTCTAATCTTATTGAACTTTTCGTATGGCATCCAAGATATTTGAAACAGTTTTGGACAAACTGATGCGCCTAAAATATTGATGGAGGCGCTGCAAATGTGACAAAAAGTGTTTTCAGATGAATTTTGGCATGGATCATACTTGAAATTTCTTTTCAATCTTAAAGGCAAATTATCTATAATTTCAAAGTAACAAAACCCATTATAGTTTAATCAACATTTGATGTATTTTTGTTTTTCCAAAATAAATGTATGGTTGTATACATCTGCAAATCCATGCATCTCCTGAAATTTGAGAATTATATTCACATAAAAAGATCAAAAATTTTCCATATGAAAGCCGAAAGGAGGAAATGCTCTAGATACCAGTAACAACACTAAAATTAATTACTCACAATTTTCTTTTATATTCAGCAAGTCTACAACATATATCTATGTTCAAAATTTCGGCTTATCTTTTCTTTTATTCTAAATAACTTTAGAGGGGATCAAAGTTTGAGAGAATCAAGTGCAAGGCTTTACCAGAAAAAATATTGAGCTAGAAAATTTGTATTCTCCTCAACATCTTGAAAACATGATATTGAATTAATGCCTATTTCAGGAAATATTTGAAGAGAACCTTAATCATCTCCAGGAGGCCGTCAGTATCCTACAAGTGGAACCGGAAGAACGGGAAAAATTGCAAGACCAGCTCAAAGCACTCTCAAAGGCTTTGGACGCAGTTAGCTCGGTTATTTAGTGTGGAATGTGTTCTTCTAGTTTTTCATAATCAGATCTAAATTAACAATAAAAAGCGTTACATAAGGACTTTACATGTATGTTGGAACAGTTTTAAATTGTGATGCGATAAGAAGAATACATCAGGTGAGCTAGTAAATGAAATTGGAATCGTATAGAGTATGGATGTCTTAAAATTACGCACAGAATTTGCCATTGGTTTGTGATTCAAAAACAAGTATTTGCCGATTTTTTGTCCAATATATGTATGTAGACACTTTTTATCTGCCAAGGTTAGTAGTTCGTAAAAATTCTGATTGCACCTTGGTTGAAACTCCCATGTTGTACCTTCGAATTTTCTAGGGTTTCTTTGACTACATGGTACATTTATAATAGGTGTTCAATGATCGTTTTAATACATAAAAATGAGAAATTTCTCGCAAAAAATCTAATCAGGCGAATCTTTGAAATCACATTTATTGTAAGAGTGATAATACCGGCAAAACAAACGATGGATGCGGCAAAACAAATGGTTGGATAAATATCACAAGACCTTTTTCCAAAGGATCACGATCAACAAAAAGAACCTAAAACTCTAGAGCTCATCATGCTTGGTTCGCTTGGGATTAAAGTCCGATGGATGAACAAAGATGCCCTCTGCTGTTTTCCATCTGCAACAAATATAATCATAGTGTAACTTTATTGTATTCACCTCATCAAGGAATGACTTGATCTTACTTTGTGCTAATATCAGGCATAGACAATCCAATGATCTCCATTTGACCATGAATGGGCCGCCCAAAGGTGTGTCCAGATGCTCCCAAGAAAACGCCCGTATCCGAGTGTTTGAACATTATGGCAGAGTCGCGTTGCCAGAAATCTCCATCGCAAACAACAGACCAAACATCCCCAGTGTCGCCATTTCCTATGTAAAAAGGTGTTATTTTAAGACCTTTACTTCAAACTAGTGCAGTGACTTGGGCGCTTGGGCAAGCTTTTTTTCGTGACATCGTACACCGGGGTCGCCAATTTACCTTCAGTGAAATGGTATTCCCTTCTGCCTACCTATCTTCATAAACCGGTTTTTCATTAAGAAGCACTGAAACGCGCCCCTGACTTTTGTAACTTTGGATCAGGGTTGCAAATTAACCTCAAATTTGTGTTTGCTTGAGTAAGTTAGCAGAGTAGTGATGGGACGAGACGGCATTTCCAATACATGAGACCAACTGATGCCGGTCTCAATTAATACATCTCAGAAGCTGGTATTGATACTGTATCAAGTCTTACTAACGAAATGACAGCTACAAAAGGTGTCCGCCACCGATTGAACCTGTTCGTATTTAACAATTTTGTTAAAGCGTGTAATCGAAATCTAACTCTCTTTTGAGGTATTTCTAATATGCATGGAAACCATGACCTTTATTGACGCCGTATCAAATAGCTTTTTGACTGATATTGTCTGTTTCGATATGGTTCCTTTGATATTCAAATCTTAGTTGCTAGTCACACTTCTTAGCCAGGTTGACTAGAATGTGGGAATAATGTCGTGATTTGCCACCTGATTTCAATGTTGATGGGCTTTAGCAAATGGAAATTTCAAATAATAACGGTGCACTAACGAGTTAAATAAAATCTTGCGTTGCATCATAATAACATAAGCAATCGTTAAATGAAATATTCTCCGACAATTTGGAGGATGTAACATAAGTTTTTGTGTTAATGAAAAAGATTTCACGTCACACTTTCAGCGGTTCTTCAGGTATTTTTCTTTAAAACTCTGATGCCAACATGTTATGCCAAGTTGTGGAAGCGACGAGATGTTCCTTGCTTTGAAATTTATATTGTTTAAGTTTAAAACAACGGAAAAATAAATCTAGATATTTCGTGCCTTCAAACTGAAACCGATCGAACACCAGAGAAAAAAGCAAAACCCAATTTGAGCACATTTGGCAACACTTCGCATTTCTCTCTTGGTCTCAAGTCGGAATTAAGACCAACGAGACTTTCATTGTATTGGTCTGGTCTCATACTGTATGAGACATTGCTGGTATCAGCCCCATCAGGATAGCAGAGCACTAAATCTCCATTAGGCGACCCTAACTTGCAACCTCCCGTGAAAAAACTTGCCCAAGCCCAGATTTCACATCACTACTTCAAACTACAAATGGCAACACAGCACCAACCTTCATCGCCAAAAGCTGAGATCTCTTGATTATTGGAGAGGGGTGATGAGAAATGGTGAGAGTGGAGGTTGCGAGAGGTGGTCGAGTGTTCTAGACGGATCTCCTGTCCACATTCCACAGGCTCTCCTCGTTTACATTGCTTGCGGGCAGTGGGTCCTAAGATAAGGGCAATTTAAAAAACCAGTTATGGTGCTTAGTGATTAAAAACTAAAAGGACAGGTTGCTCAAAACTTTCCAAGAAGCATTGATTTTCTGGAGTGGGAGGCTAATGATGCTAATTTTGATTTCCAGTATCAAATTGATTGTGTTCTTTTGCAAACAAGACCTAGCTTGCATTCATTGGACAATGTATTTCAATTTTTAGCCCAATTGAATAGCTATGCCTTCTGAAAGCTTTGTACTGAAGAGAGCATAGAATTCATGAGCTTGCCCATTTGCGGTAAAACAATAGCCAAAAAGGGCTAGTTCATTCCTTGTTGATAGGATTTACTTTAAGCTTTAAGAGAGCATAACGTTTGACTCTGAAGTTCAGTTAAGTTGAAAATTCAGTCAACATAAGCAAGGTCTCTTTTGCCGAACTACGTAATTGTAGTGTTCCTACTGGAAAGTATAATTCCTTGCGTTAGCCTCCCAATACAGAGACATTCAGTGTTTCTTCTACTATAAACATAATATGTATAGCACAAGGTGTACTGTACCTTTAATGGCCCAATGAGAGTTAACATCCTCTTTTTGGTCTGTTCCAGTCACACTCTGTTGTCCTGAACCTGACCCATATTTGACATCATGACTGTGGAGACGAACCTTGTGATGGACATTGATAAGCTTCACCAGTGATCCACAAGTAACCTTCATAAAAAACATAGATAGTTTAAGAGTGGTTCTTGATCATAACTCAGGGGTACATGCACAAAATACACTCTGCCAGGAAGGTCTTGCAGCACTTTTTAAACATTCAGTGATTTGAGGGCCTGCTTAGTATACTTTCAATCAGTCTCTTGTTTTTTGGAATTTAAATTAGGCATGACATAAACCACATTGAAGAATGTGAAAAGTTTGAAATTTGCCCACACTTTCAAAACTATTTTTGATAAATTCCCACATCAAAGGCATCATTTCAACAAAATGTATGCAAATTCTCTTCCGTCAGTTTTAGGAACTGGGAGGATATACTGAATTTTAGATCATTCAGATCTGCGATGGAAATAACGTTGGAATCAGGTTTCCGACATTTTTTGTGCTAGAGTTAACACACTTGAGGCAAGACTGAAAATTATGAATCTCCTCCTCTTCATTTTCAATGCTTAAGATTTTTATTATCAAACTTTCTCGTGATTTTTTAAACTTGGGCTTAACTTTTTATGAGCATTGGGGTTGCCATTTTCTTTTAGAGAGTATTTGTACATTGGGGGTTTCTTTCTCGATTGAAGTTTATCAGTGATCAGGTGAAACAGATGATGTGTCAATATGAAATTATATCTTTGCTTTTTTGTCATAGCTCATTCTTGACCCAAAAAAAATCACAAATTTTTTTAGCATTTTTTTATCAACATTTTTGACATGATATAGTATTAAGGATCACTGAAGAGCTTTGTGTAAGAGTTTTGGATATGATGGAGGGTGAAATAATGCAGATGACCACTGACAACCATTTGAAGATCACCTTGAGCGCTACCAAGAAGGTGTTGTTTTACTCCTTATTGTCAAATTATTAGAAATGTGTTCTGTGACGCACTAATTTCTGAGTAATGTTGGGTTCCAATGTAAGGGAGTACTCCAAATGCAAAAAGGATTCACTTTGTTTTGGGATGCCAACTACTCAGAAAAAGTGACTCAAAGGATTTATAAATTTGAATGGGGTCACGACTTTCTTGTCACACTGTAGCCAAAAGCCTTAACCCTTTCATCCTCCCAGCAGAGCAACATTTTCTTTTAAGAATCAGCATTTTGTTAGCTAACTTGTCTCTCTGAAATTCCATTGTCACGTTTCAGTGGGGATTGTTTCTCATTCTTTACTATATAACCCATCCCTTTTACATGGATTTTTAAGGTATTAATCTCCGTTTTGACTGACTTCACAAGCTCTTAAAATGATATATGTTAGTCTATAGGAAGCTGAAATAGTTTTGTGTTTTGTCTTTTGAGATGGCGTGTTTTGATTTGGACTCGGACGCAATTCTTTCCGGTTAAGAAAAGCCAAAACTGATTTCGAAGTGATTTGATTACCTGTTGAGGTCCTCGAGCTCCTTGAACCGACAAAAGAGGGCACAAGGCCAAAAGAGTGGAGACTAAGCGCATGGTCAAGAGATGAGATGTGCCGTAGAATATTTGGTCTAAAGTTCCATTCACGGAACAGAAAGATGAGAGAGCACTGAACTATAATAATAGGAATGAGAGAGAGAGAGAGCTGATGATGATGTTTTTACCGTGGAAAGCGCTCATTGGTCGACGACCCAACGAATCACAGAGTACGAAACGGCAGCTGATTTTGAAGGTTTGATTAAGGCCAAATAGATGACATTTTGATGACGGAACAAACTACTTAAACATTTTATGTGAACATTTCATACAAGTGAAATAAGTTTATTGCTGTTTAAGTATGTTCAAAGGGGTTTTAGTAGCATTTTTGGAGGATGATTAGATTCGCGTGAATGAGCGTTTCCCTGCAGAACAATCAACGGCAACGATGGAGAGTGTGAAGTTGTTGTGTGAAAAAAGGAAAGCAGTTTTATTTTCAAAATATGATTACGCTTAAAATTTCGCATGCTCATGGCTAGATTTTGTCATGAATCTTCAAAATGTGTTTGATTCACTTCCTTTTTTGGTCAAAACAGGGTATTTCCGAGAAAATTATGCCCCCTAGTTTACCTAGCAAACAGTTTTGGTCACCCTAAACAACGTTGGAGTATTCAGTGCTGCTTGTTGAAAAAGACCACATGATTTACCTGCATTGACTTGATACGGCATTTCATGGCCAAATTACAAGACATGTAGACGTTTTTCTTTTCCTCGAAATCTTTTCCTTCTTTCCAATTGTAACTCCAATAAATTCAAATTGAACCTAATTGTCGTCCTTATGTTTAAAAGACGTAATGATTTCTGAAAATAGAATAATATTCCACAAATTCTATGTTTGAGGGATGATAAAATGACTAAGTTTTAACTGATTTTTTGTTGAAGGATTTTACTCTCCAAAGACAACTCATGATTTCACAGGATCATTTTGTAACTGCTTTGTAAAAAGCGTGAAGATGTCATTGAAAAGCAATAGTTGTAGGATAAATTCTAGGCAAAGTCTACATCATTTAATTCATTGAACCATTATAAGAGGTACAAAAATTTACAGAATATAATCATATGATGTTGAAACAATGAATTGTGTTATATTCTTAAATTCAACCACAATAAATTTATTGGTGTGAAAAAGCACATTTCTGACCAGCTTTCTTTTTCCTAATTGGGTAGCCTGTCCCCCTCCTCGCTCGGCTTGTTTTGGCGTAGTTCTGTGCGGTGTTCAGGGACTCCATATTCTGCGCCTTTTTTCAAGAGAAAAGCACTCTTTACACTTGGTTTCTTGAGGGAAATTTAAGAAGAGCTAGTTTTGGGCCAGAAGCCGGGATGTATATCAGTTTATCATCTACTTAATACACGCTCACTTAGGATGAACAAACTTGTTCCATTTTCAACAATATCAGCGTGTAAAAATAAATCATGCAATTTTCCTTGTTATGATTAGGATTTTTTTTGTTGTCATTTTCACCCTTTGTTTTGATTCAGTAGGGTCAAAATTTGTTCAATTTGAGAGGTGATTTTACTTCACTTCATTAACTTATCAAGAACCAAAAACAATTCAAATTCAGTAAAATTCACAGGTCAGATTTCAAAACCTACAACAACCATTTCTTTTTAGCTGAAGCTCTGTTTTTTACACCTTCAAGAGCAAGAAATTTATAATAATAATGTTTATTGCCAGAATACATCTCATTGGATATATACAGTTTATACACAATATCTATATCCATAGCCATACTGCCCATTCTGGGTTCTTAGGAGGCAACGTTCAAGGCGGAATATCAACTAGACCATTGGGAGGTGAGGGTTGGGGGACACCTGGGATCAAACCCATGAACCTGAGCATAGCTCAGTCGCGCGTTAACCAACTGCGCCATACCATCGCCCCTTATTACTTAGCGGTTTCCATTCGTACCAAAATTGCAATTAAGGGCTCTACCGGCAACCATTGCTCCTAGTTTTCAGAAACACTCTCGAATTCTAGACCCTTTTGATAAAGGTCCATTAAGTAGCAGCTGATTGTTAAGTTATAGTCAAAGAGGCCAGGGAAAGAAGCGTCAACTTGACTGTAGGAACAAGTGGATTTACTTGAAGCTTTAAAATAGCCAAACAAACCTGGAGGGGCAAGAGAAAAAAAATGTAGCCAATAGGAGCCTTTAACCCGAAAAAAATCGAAGCACTAACTTGAGCACTGTATATTATGCAAATGATTTCTGAATTCATCGTCATTGGCATCTCCTGGTTCGAAACACATCACTACTCTTATGTATTCTGTATAACAAATTCAAAACAATATTTTCAGATGCAACAAACCTGATCTTATTGCTTGGAAAGAAAACACGACAGGGTGTTGCTTGAACTTGATGTTCCTCAAAAAATTTGGGCTGATCTACACAACCACTTTTCAGCTATCGTCCGGCAAAACACCGAGGATCTTGCATCTGCACATATCTATGGTAATGGACACAGGAGAACAAAGAAATTACTTATTTCTATGGCCCGGAAAAATATTTGCAAAAAAGTGACAAAATATCCAATATATATTTTCTTCAAAGGGCCAAAATATTTGCAAAAAAACGGATATTTAAGAAATATTTTTTGACAAGGCCACTACTTGGTATTTTTGTCTGTGTGCACCGATTTTCCAAATTTGTTTCTGGTGAATTTGATGCATTTGACCATTTTTGGAGGCATACTATAATGTAATTGATTCAAAAATACAATTTTCAATTTGCCGTTATAGATAGCGCAGTTTTTTTGAGTATGACAGTTATTTTGGTTGCGAATGTCAAATTTCAGGACAGATGCCATTTTGTAAAGGTTTTTGTATTTTGGGTTCTTATTTGGTCAGCCCTATTGAGCATTGGTCGTTCATTTATTTTCCTTAATTTTTCCTGCAATATTTTTTCTGACTCAAATATTCGATAATTATTTATTTTTTCCTTAAAAAAACAAAAAAATTAAAAAAATCGAGGAAAAACGGATAAATATTTTAAAAATATTTTATATGTTTAAAAATATATTTCCGGGCCCTGCTTATTACTTTGTTGGTTGCGCTTTAAGGACTCTACTTAGCCGTCCTTTGACAAGCGGTAGTCAAAGTGATTCAGACACAGATCTGTGGATTCAGATAACTCTGGTTTGTTTACAATTCATTTCCTCCTCCTCCTTCTCTCTCTGCGCTTTTCCCTCCACAATCGCACGGCGACCCTGTCATTGTTGCTATTACCGCTGATCTCTCATTCTCTTTGCCTCCCAAGATTGTGTTTGGTATTGCCCGTGTTTATTCCGTGGAAGTGCTCCTAAATTAATCCTGGTGCATCATGGCCGAATATTTGGCATCGATCTTCGGCACGGAAAAGGACAAAGTGAACTGCTCGTTCTACTTCAAGATAGGCGCTTGTCGTCACGGCGATCGTTGCTCTCGGATTCACAACAAGCCCACTTTTAGCCAGACCATTGTGCTCCAGAATCTGTACATTAATCCGCAGAATTCGGCCAAATCCGCCGATGGATCCCATTTGGCCAATGTCTCCGATGAAGAGATGCAGGTAGGAATGAAGAAAGAGCACCGGAAAATGAACCTTATCATGATGGATTTTGTTGTTACGGATTGAGCCACAATTTAATCTTTACGAGCTTACGTCTTATAGGAACTTTGAGCAATAATATTTATATATTGGGTTACGTTTAGTCAGGTTAGGATAGGGTTAAAAAGATTTAGGTTAGGAAAGGTTCAGTTAGAGCAAATTTGCAGAGATTGGCAATCCCAGTTGAAAACCTCACATAAATGTGTATTGATTGGTATTTCGGGAAAACCAGTTATCCGTTAAAAAATCAATTAATACCATTTCATTCACCGATAGTTCCGTTCATTTTGTTTTTGTCAAATCAGACTGACATATAAGCGGAAAATTGCTGTTGTCTGAACGAATACCAGTTAATTAAGTGTATGAAAAAAACAGTTGATAATTTTTTAGTAGTTTAATTTTTTACTCCTTTAAAACCAATTCAACTCTGATTAACTTAAAGTAAACACTATTTTGTACATTTCCTGATTACAGGGAATGAGAGGGTTGAACTGGTTCGATGTTATTACTTCACGTGTGAGTGTTGAATTCCATTCCGTTAAACGTTTGGAGTGATTGTCAAACATGGGTTTTGCACCTATTGTTCTATCTTTCCGAGCATAACCCCCCTCCTTCCATTCATCCATACTTCTCCGATAGTAAAATAATAATGTTTATTGCGAGAATTTTTCTCATTGGAAATATATTTTATACAGGATTTATACAAAAATTGTATTGGAGTCATGGGGCCCATTCTG